>JADRCH010000103.1:752271-819371 GCA_019843965.1 Rhynchomys soricoides
GCGCTATCTTGTAATGGCGGATGTGGGTGCTCAAGCGGCTCCCAACACAAACCAGCTCTGTTGAAGATTTCAACAGAGATGATATTATCCACCAACAAGAAAAATTAGTAGTAAGAGAAAAAAATTTACTCTCATGCTCAAAAAGTATCTAGATCTTAATAGCACACAGAGAAAGGAGCAGTGAATAAAGGGGGTAATTTATCCATAACCAAGAGCAGATTATAACACAACATCTCCACAGACAGAATGTACAAAGATAGTCCAAAACCATTGATTGATTCATGGATCAATTCTCTATTGAGCACTTGCTGCTAAGTTCTGGGTGCAGGGAACATGAAACAGCCAACGCTTCCCAGGTTAGCAGATATATATCTCAAATGCTAGGTGATAATAGTCCTGTGGGGGGGGGGTTGCGGGATCATGAAAAGGGAAACCTTTTTATCTTGGGGTCGGGTGGTTTGGATGGAGAGTCATCCGTAAGGGTTTTGCTGATACTGTGACTTTTGCCAGAGAGCTAAAGGTGGTGAAGCAGCAAGGCATGTGGCTAACTAGGGAATAGGTCATTAAGTGCAAACCTTTTTAGGTTGGAGCTGTGTGACCTGTTTGAAGAATGTCAAGAAGTTACTTCCGCAAGTGAAGGAATAGTCTCAGGAAGGGAGGTCAGAGATGCGGCCAAGAGCAATGAAAGCTCTACAGACACTATAAGGTTCCTGATACTAGGAAGATGGGATGCCTTTGTGTGTGTGTGTGTGTGTGTGTGTGTGTGTAGGGCATTACAGAGGAGTGTAAGTTAATATCTTAAAAATAAAAAATATCAGGGATTGAGGAAATATGTTGGCATTGTTACCGTATACATAGAATAAGTAGGGAAAGATGGGGAGAGATGTCTGTTGACTGGAGTTCCAAAGTACATTTCTATAAAGGAAGTACATTCATCAACCAGTGATATAGGGAGGGGGAGAAGAGGAGCAGAGACAGAAAGAAGGAGAGAGACAGGGACAGGGAAAGGAAGAGGGAGATGGAGAGGAAGAGGAAGAGGGAGAGGGAGAGGGAGAGGGAGAGGGAGAGGGGAGGGAGAGGGAGAGGGGAGGGAGAGGGGAGGGAGAGGGAGAGGGAGGTGTTGGGGCTGAAGAGATATCTCAGTAGTTAAGAGCACCTGCTGCTCTTGCAGAAGACCCAGGCCAGCACCCACATGGCAGCTCATAACCATGTTTGACTGAACTTCCAGGGAATTCAGAACTTTCTTCCAACCTCCAAAGGTACCAGACACAAGTATGATATACATACATGCAGGCAAACACTCATGCATAAAAAATAAAATAAATAAAATCAATATATCCAGAGTTACAGAGACACAGAGAGAAACAGAGACAGACAGAAACAGAGAGAAGAGAAAAAGAGGTGTCCTCATATTAAAGGAAGAGCATTTATAGAAGGAAGTTGTGATTGGTGGATCCAAGGGAGTTGAAAGATTGGAAAGCTTGAGATCTGATTGTTGACCCATAGATCTGAGGTCTGTAGATTTGACTTAAACAGAATCAGCAGTGGTGGCAGCTCAGGACAGACTCCTGCTGGAAGCAGTATATGTATTTTCTTTAAAAGGCTTTCCAGAAGAAGTATTGAAATGGGAAGATTTCCCTGGTGGGAAATTTTAAAAATGGTATAGTTGTGTTCAGTAGTAAGAACACATTTGATGACTTAGGGGAAAGAACACATAGAGTTGGAGGGCTCCAGATGCAGTGACTGAGGAAAAGCTAGGAGGTAACAGCCTGCCTGCTTCCACTTGTGGCGGGAGACCCCTGCCTGGGCCACCAGGCCTCCATAGCCAAACAGCGCAGGGAGAAAGTGAGCTGCTCACTTGTGTGGAAAAGCCAGTAGAAGGAGGACTCCAGACCCAGGGTCTGAAGAACAGCTGGGAGAGAGAACTGGTCTCCCAGGAATATTGACATCTGGGCTTGAAGGAAAGACAAGCCACAGTCAGAGAAAGAAAGACCAGTTAATACCAGAGATAACCAGATGGTGAAAGGCAAGGGCAAGAACACAAGGAACAGAAACCGAGACTACTTGGCTTCATCAGAACTCAGCTCTCCCACCACAGCCAGCCCTGGATACCCCAACACACCAGAAAAGAAAGACTCAGACTTAAAATCACTTATCAAGAGGATGATAGAAGATTTTAAGAAGGAAATAAATAACTCCCTTAAAGAAATACAAGAGAACACAGGTAAACAACTGGAAATCCTTAAAGAAGACACACAAAAATTCCTTAAAGAATTACAGGAAAACACAATCAAACAAATGAACAAAACCATTCAAGAAATAAAAACAGAATTAGAAACAATAAAGAAATCACAAAGGGAGACAACCCTGGAGTTAGAGAACATAGGAAAGAAATCAGGAGTCATAGATGCAAGCATCACCAACAGAATACAAGAGATGGAAGAGAGAATCTCAGGGGCTGAAGATACCATAGAAAACATGGACACAACAGTCAAAGAAAACACAAAATGCAAAAAGCTCCTAACCCAAAACATCCAAGATATCCAGGATGCAATGAGAAGACAGAACCTGAGGATAATAGGTATAGAAGAGAGTGAAGACTCCCAACTTAAAGGACCAGTAAATATCTTCAACAAAATTATAGGAGAAAACTTCCCTAACCTAAAGAAAGAGATGAACATAAATATACAAGAAGCCTACAGAATGCCAAATAGACTGGACCAGTAAAGAAATTCTCGCGCCACATTATAGTCAAAACACCAAATACACACAAAAAAAGAAAGAATATTAAAAGCAGTAAGGGAAAAAGGGCAAATAACATATAAAGGCAGACCTATCAGAATTACACCAGACTTCTCACCAGAAACTATGAAAGCTAGAAGATCCTGGGCAGATCTCATACAGACTCTAAAAGAACACAAATGCCAGCCCAGGTTGCTATACCCAGAAAAACTCTCAATAATCATAGATGGGGAAACCAAAATATTCTACGACATATCCAAATTTGAACAGTATGTTTCCACAAACCCAGCCCTACAAAGAATAATACATGGAAAACGCCAACTCAAGGAGGGAAACTACACTCAAGAAAAAGTAAGAAAGTAATCTTTCAACAAACTCAAAAGAAGATAGCCACACAAACAATATAAACAACATCAAAAAGCACAGGAAATAACAATCACTATTCTTTAATATCTCCTAACATCAATGGTCTAAACTCCCCAATAAAAAGATATAGACTGACAGACTGGATCCATAAACAGGACCCAGCATTTTGCTGCATCCAGGAAATGCACCTCCATGTTAAAGACAAACACTACCTCAGAGCAAAGGGCTGGAAAACAATTTTCCAGGCAAATGGACCCAAGGCTGGAGTAGCCATTCTAATATCGGATAAAATTGACTTTCAACCAAAAGTCATCAAAAAGGATGAGGAAGGACACTTCATACTCATCAAAGGAAAAATCTACCAAGAAGAACTCTCAATTTTGAACATCTATGCCCTGAATGCAAGAGCTCCCACTTTCATAAAAGAAACTCTACTAAAGCTCAAAGCACACATTGCACCTCACACAATAATAATGGGAGATTTCAACACCCCACTATCAACAATGGACAGATCTTGGAAACATAAACTAAACAGAGACAAGGTGAAACTAACAGATGCTATGAACCAAATGGGTTTAACAAATATCTATAGAACATTTCATTCTGCATCAAAAGAATACACCTTCTTCTCAGCACCTCATGGTACCTTCTCCAAAATTGATCATATAATTGGTCACAAAACAAACCTCAACAGATATAAGAAGATTGACATAATCCCATGCCTCCTGTCAGATCACTATGGAGTAAAGTTGGTCTTCAATGGCAACAACAACAACAGAAAGCCTACATACACATGGAAGCTGAACAATGCTCTGCTCAATGATAACTTGGTCAAGGAAGAAATAAAGAAGGAAATTAAAGACTTCCTAGAATTTAA
This sequence comes from Rhynchomys soricoides, assembly GCA_019843965.1. Taxonomy (NCBI): domain Eukaryota; kingdom Metazoa; phylum Chordata; class Mammalia; order Rodentia; family Muridae; genus Rhynchomys; species Rhynchomys soricoides. The sequence goes on from JADRCH010000103.1 coordinate 756,257, forward strand.
TGAAAATGAAAGTACAAGTTACCCAAGCCTATGGGACACAATGAAAGCAGTGTTAAGAGGAAAACTCATAGCTCTGAATGCCTCCAAAAAGAAACTGGAGAGAGTATACACTAACAGCTTAACAGCACATCTGAAAGTTCTAGAACAAAAAGAAGCTAATGCACCCAAGAGGAGTAGAAGGCAGGAAATAATCAAGTTAAGGGTTGAAATCAACTAAGTGGAAACTAAAAGAACTATACAAATAATCAACAAAACCAAGAGCTGGTTCTTTGAGAAAATCGACAAGATAGATAAACCCTTAGCCAGACTAACCAGAGGGCACAGAGACAGTATCCAAATTAACAAACTTAGAGATGAAAATGGAGATATAACAATAGACTCTGAGGAAATTAAAAAAATCATCAGATCCTACTACAAAAGCCTATATGCAACAAAATTGAAAAATCTGGAGGAAATGGACAAGTTTCTAGACAGATAGCAATTACCAAAGTTAAATCAGGATCAGATAAACCATTTAAACAGTCCCATAACCCCCAAAGAAATAGAAGCAGTCATTAACAGTCTCCCAACCAGAAAAAGCCCAGGACCAGATGGGTTCAGTGCAGAATTCTATCAGACCTTCAAAGAAGACCTAATACCAATACTCTTCAGTCTTTTCCACAAAATAGAAACTGAAGGAATACTACCCAATTCATTCTATGAGGCCACAGTTACGCTGATAACAAAGCCCCACAAAGACCCAACAATAAAAGAAAACTTCAGACCAATTTCCCTTATGAATATTGATGCAAAAATACTCAATAAAATTCTTGCAAACCAAATCCAACAACACATCACGATGATCTTTCACCATGATCAAGTAGGTTTTATCCCAGGAATGGTTCAATACCTGGAAATCCATCAATGTAATCCACTACATAAAAAACTCAAAGAAAAAAACCACATGGTCATTTCATTAGATGCTGAAAAAGCATTTGACAAAGTTCAGCATCCCTTCATGATAAAAGTCTTGGAAAGATCAGGAATTCAAGGGTCTTACTTAAACATAGTAAAAGCAATATACAGCAAACCAGTGGCCAACATCAAACTAAATGGAGAGAAACTCGAAGCAATCCCACTAAAATCAGGGACTAGGCAAGGGTGCCCCCTCTCTCCCTATCTATTTAATATAGTACTTGAAGTTCTAGCTAGAGCAATCAGACCACAAAAGGAGGTCAAAGGGATACAAATTGGAAAGGAAGAAATCAAAATATCACTATTTGCAGATGATATGATGGTATACTTAAGTGACCCAAAAAACTCCACCAGAGTTCTGTTACAGCTGATAAACAACTTCAGCAAAGTGGCTGGATACAAAATTAACTCAAGCAAATCAGTAGCCTTCCTATACTTGAAGGATAAACAGGCTGAGAAAGAAATTAGGGAAATGACACCCTTCACAATAGTCACAAACAATATGAAATATCTTGGTGTGACTCTAACCAAACAAGTGAAAGATCTGTATGACAAGAACTTCAAGTCTCTGAAGAGAGAAATTGAAGAAGACCTCAGAAGATGGAAAGATCTCCCATGCTCATGGATCGGCAGGATTAACATAGTTAAAATGGCCATCCTGCCGAAAGCAATCTACAGATTCAATGCAATCCCCATCAAAATCCCAACTCAATTATTCACAGACCTAGAAAGAGCAATTCTCAAATTCATATGGAATAACAAAAAACCCAGGATAGCAAAAACTATTCTCAACAATAAAAAGACTTCTGGGGGAATCAGCCTCCCTGACCTCAAGCTGTACTATAGAGCAGTAGTGATAAAAACTGCATGGTATTGGTACAGTGACAGGAATAGAATCGAAGACCCAGAAATGAACCCACACACTTGATCTTTGACAAAGGAGCTAAAACCATACAGTGGAAAAAAGACAGCATCTTCAACAAATGGTGCTGGTTCAACTGGCAGTCTACATGTAGAAGATTGTGAATTGATCCACTCCTATCTCCCTGTACAAAGCTCAAGTCCAAGTGGATCAAGGACCTTCACATAAAACCAGATACACTGAATCTAATAGAAGAGAAAGTGGGGAAGAGTCTCGAACACTTGGGGACAGGGGAAATGTTCTTGAACAGAACACCAATGGCTTGTGCTCTAAAATCAAGAATTGACAAATGGGACCTCATAAAATTACAAAGCTTCTGTAAGGCAAAGGACACTGTAAATAGGACAAAATGGCAACCTACAGATTGGGAAAAGATCTTTACCAATCTTACGTCTGATAGAGGGCTAATATCCAATGTATACAAAGAACTCAAGAAGCTAGACTCCAGAGATCCAAATAACCCTATCAAAAAATGGGGGAAGAGAGCTAAACAGAGAATTCTCAACTGAGGAAACTCGAATGGCTGAGAAGCACCTAAAGAAGTATTCAACATCCTTAGTCACCAAGGAAATGCAAATCAAAGCAACCCTGAGATTTCATCTCACACCAGTCAGAATGGCTAAGATCAAAAGTTCAGGTGATAGCAGATGTTGTCGAGGATGTGGAGAAAGGGGAACACTCCTCCATTGCTGGTGTAAGTGAAAGTTGATACAACCTCTCTGGAAATCAGTTTGGCGGACCCTCAGAAAAATGAACATAATACTACCTGAGGACCCAGCTATTCTACTCCTGGGCATATACCCAGAAGATGCTCCAACATGTAACAAAGACACATGTTCCACTATGTTCATAGCAGCCATATTTATAATAGCCAGAAGCTGGAAACAATCCAGATGTCCCTCCACAGAGGAATGGGTACAGAAAATGTGGTACATTTACACAATGGAATACTACTCAGCTATTAAAAACAATGACTTCATGAAATTCGCAGACAAATGGATGGATCTTGAAAATATCATCCTGAGTGAGGTAACACAATCACAAAAGAATGAACATGGTATGTACTCACTGTTAAGTGGTTATTAGCCCAAAAGTTTGAAATACCCAAGAGTCACTTCGTAGCAACAGTAGGGCTGAGTGTGAGGTCCCAGATGGAGGACTTGGAGAAAGGACTGAAGGAGCTGAGGGGGTGTGCAGCCCCAGGGAGGTAGCAACAGTGGCAACTGGCCTGACCCTCTCCTCCCCCCCCCCCCGATACTCCTGGAGACTGATCCACCAACCAAAGAATACACATGGAGGGACCCATGGTGCTGGCCACAAATACTGCAGAGGAAGGTCTTGTTATCCATCAGGGGGAGGAGAGGCCCTTGGGCCTGAGGGTGTTAGATCCCCCAGTATAAGAGAATGCCAAGGAGGGAAGATGAGAGTGGGTGGGTGGGTGGGTGGGTTGGAGAATATCCCCATAGTGGCAGGGGGAGGGCAGAGGGAATGGGGAAGTTCCAAAGGGGAGATCTAGAAAGGGGGAAACATTTGAAATGTGAATAAAATAAGGAAAAAAAAAAAAAAAAAGAACACATAGAGTCATACCCTCAGGTAGGCGAAAGAATTATGTGGTCTCATGTTCTACTAGGACAGAACGGAGCCAGATGTAGACTGGAACATGCAGTCTTCATTCCACCACAACAGGAAGAGAGTCAGTTTGCAGCCATGATTACTGTGATGGTTGAATCATGTGGATGCTCACAGTGAAGACGGATTGTGGGATAGGAAGCAGAGTTGTGTAGAGAAGGAAAGATGTCTATGGGGAGAATAGATGGTGTAGGAAGTGCGTCAACATTGGTCTATTTGTCCTTGGTTATCAACAGTTTAAATCAAGACTAGTTGGCGTGTGAATGTGTTTTTCTTCACCTACATCCAGCAACAGGATTAATATCACACACGGTTATAGGGAGAGAGAACAATAAAGCTGAAGGCGTGTGGTGGGAAGAATTGATGGTTCATGACAGCTAAGTGTGCTGAGTTCAGTGTGTGCACAGGTGTGCGCATTTATGCATGTGAGAAAGAGAGAAAGAGAGGCAGACACACAGAGACAGAGAGAGACAGATATACAGAGAGTAAGAGAGTGACAGAGAGACAGAGACAGAAACAGAGAGACAGAGAGAGAGATGCAGAGAGAGACATAGAAGCCAAGAGAGAGACAGACACAGACAGAGAGACAGAGACTGACAGAGATACAGAGAGACAGACGCACAGAGAGAATGGATAAGGACATGTCTGAGATTGTGGACAGAGACAAGGCCTAGGATATGGCCACAAGTGACTGAGACAGAGTAGAGAGTAAGACTGGGAAGTGTTGGCTAAGAAACTGAACCGAGAGAGCGATAGGGCAGCACCGTGAAAATGAACTTTCCAAATAACGGGTGGTGCCTGCCAGGTGAGCGTGTTCTTTAATGGAGACCGCAGGGTCTGTAGTTGGCTGCTGCAAGGCTGAATAGGAAGTGGCAGATCCCGACAACATAATTATTTTCCTTTAAACAGTTTTAAAATTATTATTTTGTTTTATAACGAGGGCTGTTTTGCCTGCATATGTGTGTACCGTATACATACCCTGTGCTTGTGGAGACCAGAAGAGGGCGTCGGATCTCCTGGTACTAGAGATACAGATTGTTGTGAGCTGCCCTCTGCAAGGGCAGAGAGTGCTCGTAACTGCCTAGTCATCTTCCTAGTCCCAAATGCTATCTATTATTTCCTTAAAGGATTTGTCCATGTGACTAGCCCCACCCTATTTTTTGCCTTCAACTTGTTTACAGTCAATGGCGCTTGTCAGGAATATTTCAGTTATGAGTAAGGAAAGCCCTCAGGGTTTGAAGAGCCTTTTGAAGTTACTTACCTGTTGCTGTGATAAAACACTGTGACCAAAGCAGCTTAAAGAAGGAAGGGTTTACTTGGCCGTATGGTTCCATATGGTTCTGGAGGGATACCGGTTCATCCTAACCGGAAGCATGGCCACACTCTACATTTTATACAAACCAATTCCTTAAAATCTTGCAATTTCAGCTAAAATTCATAAAGAATGGTTTCTTGCTGGCAAATTGCCTTTTCTTCCACATATGTGAGCTTGTGCATTATTATTAACTGAATACGTGGTATGTGATTGTAAATGCTATTATCATGCTTGTTTTGGAGAAAAGTTGTCAATTTGACAATAAATATTTACAGTAATGGCTGTTATTCAATAAAGGGTAGAAAACACCTTTGTGTCTGGGGATCAAAATGTTCCTGCTTTGCTTACTGTAGATGTCTTCAGTCGTTTTAATGGTGTGATCCAATTACATTGATATTGTGATATCAAATTGTCTTTTTGTATATGTTTAATTGAATAGAATACTTACTCGCTTGCGTCATTAAATCTAACACCACCACCAATTTTCCTCTTAACATATTCAGTGAACCATTTTTCTATCCACTGTTCTTTAGAAATGGGTTTTCCTTTCTCCACGTCAACAGCTTCTGTTGCTTTGTCCTGGCCATGTCACTGGGAGGCAAAGTTCTAGAAAGAATAATATAATTTATTTTCACTGGCTTCCCCCTTCAATTTATTTATTTATTCACTTTATGTCCCAAGAGTAGCCCCTTTCCCTCCTCTCCTCCCAGTCCCACCCTCATGAATGCCTCCCCCATTACTCCCTCTGAGGAAAAGGGGAAGCCTCCCATGGGTATCATCCAGCTCGGGCACGTTAAGTCAAAGCATGACTAAGTGCACCCTCTCCCACTGAGGCCGGACAAGGCAGTCCTGCTAGGGGAACAGGATCCAATGACAGGCATCAAAGTCAGAGACAGCCCCTGCTCCAGTCATTAGGGGACACACATGAAGACCATGCTGCACATCTGCTACGAATGTGCAGGGGGCCTAGGTTCGTCTCATGCATGTTCTTTGGTTGGGGTTCAGTCTCTGAGAGCTCCGATAGGCCCAGGGTAGTTGACTCTGTGGGTCTTCTTGTGGTGTCCTTGACCCTTCTGGCTCCCTCAGTCCTATTCCCCTCTCTTCCACAATCCTATTCCTCTTTATCTGACTTTTTAATAACTCAATTTTTTATTATAGTTGAACAGATTTTTACTATGTTACAAAAATAGCCCTGTTTTCAAAGACTGACATCATATTAGATTCAGTTTTCTTTATTCTCATGCATATTATTTTCTTCTACTGTGCATGAATTCCAAAATAATATGTTCTGTATGTATCCATACATGCTACAGTATTGTTAATTTTATTTTTATATGTAGGTGCATGTGTATACATGCCAATATGCTCATGTGTGTGCACATGTATATGAGGGGGCTTGCCTACACACTTGTGTGGAGGTTAGAAGCTGACATCTGGTGTCTTCACCACTTCTCACCTTAGTTTTGAGACAAAATCCTGACACTGACCCTGGGACAATTTGGTTAGTCTGCCCCTGGGCTCTTCCTGTATCTGTATGCCCAGCACTAGGCTCCCTAGTGTGATGGATCATCACACCCATCTTTTTACCTGGCTTTTGGGATCTACTCCTCATGCTTTTTCAGCAAGAAAGATGACTGTACGATCTCCCCAACTCCTTGATATTAATATTTTAAAAAGCTTTTAGTGCTGGGCTAATTGTATATAAGAAGTAATATAGGAATCCCTGAACTCTTCAAGTACTTTCTCCTGGTGGTGACATCTTTAAAAATTGCAGTGCCATAATTATGATCAGAATGCCCGACAGACAGCTATGGACAGAGTATCTCTATCACCCAGAGTACCACATCATTCCTCTTATACAGCCACACCCACTCTCCTCCAATGCCATGCCCACTGTCTACCAATGCCACTCCCACTTTCCACCACTGCCACACCCGTCTCTAACCACGGATAACCAGAGATTTATTTCCATTTGCATATTTTTTCACTTTAAGAATTTCCTATGTATCGGTAGCCCATTCTTTCTGATGGATGGCAGGTTCTATGGTATGGGCATACCATAGCTTATTTCCAGTTTGACTCCTGTGAACCAGGCATTTATGTACAGGTTTTTGTGTGAATGCATATTCACTGTTCTGGGATATGTGTCCAGGGGTCAGTGCTGGTGCATATGTTAGCTGTATCTTTGTGGCTTCCATAAATTTCAAAATTATGATACACAACACAAATGCCATCATCCTTTCTAAGTCTGGCTCAGTGGCATCAAATACATTGATAAAGTGTGATTATCAGTCTCCAAAATTATTTTCATCTTTCAAAACTGACTCTGCAGGCAGAAGACACCTGCGACCCACCCAGCATTAGGATGAACAAATATGTGATGGAGAAGTGGGAAAGATAGAAAATTGGAGCTGTGGGCACACTATGGAGAGGGGTGGAACTGGAGACATGATGGCAGCGACAGGTGAGAGAGATCCGAGGTCAACAAGCTGTCATTGCCCAGTATGATCCTCAGGATGATGTGCCATAGCTGGAGCCTATGCAGATGCAGACTCAGCCCCTGAACCTGCCGTCCAGCCGCGGGATCCCCCTGGCAAAGCTTTATTTTCTGGATTGGATCTCCTCAAAAGACCACCGTGGTCTGTGATGCCACCGGAAGCCATGTTGGTATCTATGGACCATGTTGCGGCCCAGGCTTCTATTATGCCTGAGATCCATGCGGATATAAGCAGTCTATGCCATTGCCTGATCCCTTGATGATGTCTTTGGTGTTGTGGTGGGGGTAGGGGTGCTGATGTGAGTGGCAACTGCAGCCCACTGAAGCCGTGTTGAGGTCGGTGGTCTGTGCAGCCGCTGAGGGTCATGAGTGGGTCTGTGATCATGATATGGCCCGGGCCGTGTTGATATGCATGGTAGGTGTTTCTACTGAAGCCCGAGTGAATGCCCATAGCCCAGGCTGCCGCCCAAAGACATGTTGATGTCTGTAGGATGAGACAGCAAGGCACTGCAGGTAGTGACAAGGGCGTGGGAGAGTTGGCCCTGCCCTCTCCAGCCCCAGCACAGTTCTCCTCAGTTTACAGCTTGTTTCTGCATTCCTACTCAGTGGATACAGGTGAAGACTCACCTTCCTGTGAGGGGCTAGCCACTAGGAATGTGACCATGATCCAGCGAGCATATAGATAACACAAAATGGACTTGTTTTTCTCTCTCCTCCTCCTCCTCCTCCTCCTCCTCCCCCTCCTCCTTTTCCTTTTCTTTTTGAGGGGTGAATGGGAAAGGTCATTGGGTAGAGGGCTGGACATGAAAGTATTGGGACGTGAGCACAATCGGGGTGCATGATCTAAGATTCCCAAATAATCAATTAAAAAAATAGCCAGTGGACACAGCCCTCACTAAACGACATTCCCCATAGCAACCACCATTCTACTTCCTGCTGTTATGATTTTGACTATTTTATGTTTTGTGTGTGTGGACTCCTTAATTATTTCTCATCTTTTTTAAAGATCAAATTTAATATCAGTTCGTACATGTTTAAGGGGACTTGTTCCATTTTTGCCCCTTTTCCCTATTTGTGACATCATTTGTGACAATGTCCTCCAGTTTTCTCCGTGTTGTAGAATATGTCAGGAGTTTTTCAGGGCTGAATAATATTCCATTGTCTGAATTAATCACACTTTGCTTTTTGATTTACCCATCGGGGAACAGTTGAGATGTTTTAGATAATGTGAATAACGCTGATGTGAACATGAAGTTTGAACCTCCAATTTAAGTTACTTTTTGACATATATTAATTTTCTATTATAACAATGGAATATCTGAGGTGATTAATTTTACAAAAAGGTTAATTGTTGTTTACAATTCTGGAGATTCCAGCGCAAGACTGGGTGGTCCCATTTCTTAGGGACTCTGGAAAGGGCTGCTTGCTGTAGAAGAGCCACACCTACTTTCCTCAGGAAGCAGAGCAAGAAAAAGGAAGAAACATATCCCACAGGACCTTTGAAAGGTGTGTACCTAATGACCTGTGTTGACACCTCATCCCCTCCCAAGACTATCTTGGGTACCAAGCATTTGACATGGGCAGTTGAAGGACATCCAACACCCAAACTGTAACATATCCTAAGCATAGGACATCTGATTATGTGATAACTCTGTTCATGGTATTCGGGGAACTGCGTTCTGTGTTCCATGGAGACTGTACCATGTTGCTTTACCAACAATCCAATGGTTTCCAGTTACTCTGCAATGACTGTTACCTTGCATGTGATTGCGGGCATCCTAAAGGAGGGATGTAGTCACTCCCATGCTCGGCAAGTGCTCTATCTTACCACTGAGCTACATTCCCAGACCCAGCATTTGACGCTGTAACACTACTGTCTTCCTGATCATGAACATGTGTTTAAACGTATGCTATTATTTAATTTCTTTCATTGATGGTCTGTAGTGTTCATTGCATTGCTCCATTTCCTCTTCGGTTAATTGCTTAATATTTTATTCCTTTTGATCAATGTCATAAAATACGATGTTAGCTACAGTATTATTTTGCATGTTAAAATAATAAAATCACCATTTTAGTTCTCATTTGTATAGAAACCTGCTTTTCCTCTTCAAATTTGTGTTCCTCATATATTTGTCCATGCTGATAAAAGTAGCTGTAATCTACACTACTGTGTAGTATTTCACTGTTTGCACCATAAATTCTGTTGCGATATAGGTTGCTTGCATCTCAGTGATGCTACGAGCATTTGTGTGCATGTATTCTTGACCTGTGTTCCTCTTTACTGTGAGGGAAGTATTTCTGACAAGGATACACATTGTTTGATTTGAAAGACATTACCTAAATCTTCACGAGACTTCATGATATTGGGATCCATCTGGATGCCACCACTTGTTCTAGTGTCCTAGGATTCAAGTAACAAGCCTCGCATGCACAGACTTGGGAACACACTTCCTGCCTGTTTTTCCCAGCAGTTGCCTCTTGTGGACAATTCTTTCTCCTTCTGTGATCCTCCCTCCTGCACATCTGGATTTTCTTGACCACACCAGCTGTCATCACCGCCACCTAATGGCTGATTTCCACTGATACTCCTATTTTCAGACACTGTCAATGGCTTTCTAAGCATGAGGTGGGTAATAGAAATTACTTCTACGTTACATTCAACAAAACCAAAGCTTAAAACAAATGAAATACTTGTTCAGGGTCACTAGTTTACATTCAGACTAAGGCCTGTAAACTCCCAACTCCCAGGCTTTATATTGGATTTCTCTTCTTATTTTCTTTTGGTGTGTGTGTGTGTGTGTGTGTGTGTGTGTGTGTGTATACACGAGTATATGTGTAAATGCATGTGTGTATGCATGTGTGCATGCATGTGCATGTATGTATACATGTGTGCTTATGTGTATGTATACGTGTGTGTGCATATGTGTGTGAATGTGTGCATGCATGTATGTGTGTTTGTGTGTGTACACATGCATGTGTGTATCTCTGTGTGTGCAGTCATGTGAACATATGTGCATGTGTGCATCTGCGTGTGTGAATGTGTATGTATATGTGTGTTGTGTGTATATGTGTGTATTGTATGTGTATATGTGTATGTATGTATGTATATGTGTGTGTGCATGTGTGTTCACATGTATATGTGTGTATGTTGCTGAGGAATGAACCTAAAGCCTTGGGCTTACTGGATCAGTACTCTATAACTAGGCTACAACCTCAGCCCCTTATTTTTTATTTTTAAAAATAAAATGTAGTGATGTAATTTTCTAGATATTTATTTATATATCATATATTCTTGTTAGTTTTTTGTCAACTTGACACAAACTAAGGTCATCTGGGAACAGGGAACCTCAGTTGAGAGAGTGCCTCCATCAGATTGGCCTGTAGGTAAGCCCATGAATCATTTTCTTGATTAATGATTGGTGTGGGTAGTGCCACTCCTGGGTAGGTGATCCTGTCTTGTACAAGAAAGCAAGCAAAATAAGCCATGAGGAGCAAGCCTGTAAGCAGTGTTCCTCAATGGCCTCTACTTTGGTTTGTGCCTTGAGGTTGCTGCTTTGAGTTCCTGCTCTGACTTCATGATGGACTGTAAGATGCAAGATGGCATAAAGTCTTTACCTTCCAAGTTGCTCTTGGTTACAGTCTTTATCACAGCAATAGAAACACCAACAGGACAACATCAAAGGAAAACCAAAATGGTTTGAGGTAAAAATCACTGTATTGTGGTTAAAAATTGCGCATCCAGAGGTCCTGGGTTTGGTTTCCAGTACCTACCAGCTGCTCACAACTGTCTATAACTTCTGGGGATCTGATGCCCTCTTCTGGCCTCTGTGGGTACTACACTCATATACTCATACACAGGCACACACATATGCACATATGCACATAATTTAAGACAAAGAAAACCTTAAAACGATGAAAGTGTGCTACAAGTAACTCATTATTTGTACATAATCGCGTTTATCTTATGGATGCCTTGTGCTTTTACATGTGTGTTGTGGATTGGTTCTAATGCTACTTCTTCCCAAAAGTCAGTTCCTAAAATTCGAGGAGAACCAGCACGTCTGCATGAAAGATGCTGAGGTTCCCTGCCCCCAGTTGGCTTTGATTGGTAAATAAAGTTGCTGGTGGCCCATGGCTGGGCAGGGGGACAGAGGTGGGACTTTTAGGTTCCTGGGCAAGAAACACAGTGGGGGGAAGGAAGAACAGCCATGCCAGGGAAGGAGAAGGTCCAGACCTGAGAATATAGAATAAAGAGAGACTGTCAACATGTAGGATTGTGGCTCAGAATGGCTGCAGGCCTGGGTCCAGGGTGGCTTGGATGGAATATAGGTTTTAGTAATAATAATTAAAAAATATCGGAGGGGAGAGTGTGCTAGCCTTGTGGAGGATGGAAATGGCCCAGCCATTGAGCAGATTAAGGCATATTTAAGTATAAATATAAATGTGTGTGTGTCTGTCCGTCTGTCTGTCTGTCTGTCTTTCATTCGGGAACTCAGAACATTGGGGTGGGTAGTGAGGAACTTGTGCAGTGCCGCTGGGGTGATTTGAGTAACGTTAATCACCTGGTGCAACAGATATAGTTTCTTTTTCTTTTTTTTAAAAAATAATTAGCATTGTATCTTTAGTGTTTCTTATACCATGTGAGCTTCATAATGACCTGAGTAGATTGTGATACAATCTTATTTATTATCCTAGGATTGTTAGGTATATTTGCACAAATTATTGTCAAAGAATGTTTCCTTACATGTGACTTCCCCTTTCATTTGTGTTGTTTTCTTAAGATAAAATGATTGTGGAGAAATCCCAGGCCAATGGGCTGATCCTTTTTCTGATTTGTGATACTGATCAGTATCAAATGTATAGTTAGAAAGGGCATTCTAAGTGAATCAGGGCCACTTGAGGCCAACAGCCCAGTCTCCGTGGAGATATTTTTCTGATATGCTAATTTATTGCCTATAATTGATCTGAATTAGAAATTTGTTTGTGTAATGTCATAACTTCTCAGCAACCTCTATGCTCATTCTACTGGTCGATGTGATGTGCTCTGGTGCATGAGCCTACATCCATCTGCGATTTATACTCCAGCAGTGGAGATGATGCTCAGTGTACGATTTTACCACTGAACTAATAATAATTTACAAACGTCTTCTGGAAAACAGTTATTCAGTAGCATTGAAGACTCAGAGATTGGAATTAAATGAAATAGATGAAAAAGTGAAACAAAGATACCTGGAAGGTGAAGGACATTTGCGTGCCATGCTCGTGGTCGCTGGCTAATGGCGCCCACAATGTTAAGCTGGAAGCTTGTATGCCACACTCTGGCCACTGGCTAACGGCACCCACACTGCTAAGCTGCTGACAGGCACATGGATGCATCAAGGCTACTCAGCAGAGTCCTCAGCCACACACTCACCTTCTGCACAACCAGGTCTGAACAGTTTTTAATACTACCAGCTGCACATGCACATGCCAAGTTAGCTGGCGCTCATTATTAGGTTTTTAGTCTTTCTCAGTTCATCCCGAGAACCTTGAGCCTAAAAACACTACTCTGAATCGAGTTTCCCTTAGTACCTTAAGGCCTCTGCAGACTTCCCCCAATCCCCCATTACCTAGTCCCTGGTCCCAAGGCCTTGATAGGAAGCTTCCTATACACCCCTTTTATAAGGCCCTGATGGGGTGAAGACAGCATTCCACTACTAAGCTACGACTTCAGGCTTACCGTCTGTGAGTTCTTGGTGACACATTGTGAGTGTGAGTGTTTGGCTATTCCCTAATTTCACACTTGGGGGAAGGGACACACATTGCTCATACTTTGCATAAACCTACCTGCCCTTTGCACCAGTGGGTCTGGCTTCACACGGCTCAGGTTTGTATAACTCCCTCCCGCCTTCACTGGATAATTGCTCGTCTGTCAAACCAGGGCATGGGTATCTTTGCTCTCTAGCTCCTTTTCTCAAAACGTTCTCTGGCCCACGTTCCAATGGGCAGTGACCACAGTGTAATACTGACATGCAGAAGAGACATTGGTGGCCACCCTGTGCCACCAGTCGGCTATGCTGATTTGCTGTTTCTTACTTCTTCATTGAAATAGATGCTTCAAGGATGCTGTTAGCTACAGTATTGCCTCATCAGCATGGTGACTGTGGTCCTCTAACCAGGCTGCATCACATTTAGGGAACTGCTCTTCTCATTCCAGTCTGGTCCTCGGTACTTCCCATTCTCCTGTTGTTGCTGAGAAGGACAGGGTGTTCCCTGGGCTGGCATAGTTCTAGTTACATGGGACTGAGATGCAATGGGCCCTGCTATTTCACTTCAGGTATTACTGAGGCCCCATGGCTCATTTAGGGTACAGATTTGACCTATAGGTATTAGGGCTTGCATCACCAAAACAACCTCATAAACTACCAGCTGAATGTTTGCAGGCATTCTATGCCTTCTCAGGGATTTGTTGTACTGAGCTACAGGCTTTGGACTAGTTTTTGTTGGTTTGTTTTGCTTTTTGTTTTTTGAGGGTAAATAAGCAGGCTTCAGATGCAATGCCAAAGTGGTTGGTTACTACCATAACCTGGCAGATTAGTATCAAAGCATCTAGGGTTCACTGTTGGGTAATACCATTTATGTTTTCATTCCCTCTGTATAGCACCATTCAGTACTATGCAGATAAACTGATAGGGTTAAAATCTTCTGATCCGTCTCAGCTTGATTTATCTATGACAAAATATTTTTTATAAACGTCATTAAATTTTGTTAACAGAAGCTTTGTACATTTTAATACATGTGGAATTTCACATCTAAGTAAAATAACAGCACATTCAAAAATTTACCATTTATACAAATTGTTACAGAATAACAGCCAGTGGTTTAAATACATAAAATAAACCACACTGTGTTCTTTTAAATGATCTCCAAAAAGGTTTGACTTTCTTTAAAATTCCCCTGAACATATAAAAATAAATTAATTTTACTTTTCAATTAAATCTACCAATTAGAAATATTACAAATCAAAATATCAATGTTATCTTATAAATTTTTCACATTACAAAACAGATTCTCAACCTTATTTACAGAAGTGAGGTAAGGGGTGTGCAGCGTCACAGGAGACAGACTGCAAAGCTTGCGAGATCTTATGAAAAATATTTTTAATAGGAGAAAACTATAAAATATTTATCATCATCATTTGGAGTAGCAGTAGTGTTATAGCATTCATGAAGACCATGGCCTTGGTGCACCATAAGTGTGAGTCTTGGCTCTTTCACTTGGTAAACGATCCTCAACCACTTAAACTTGTAATCATTGTATTCTGTTTTAAAAATTGCAATAAAAAAATAATATATAATTACATAATTTCCCTCATCCCTATGTTTTCTCCAAGCTTTCTCATGACTTCTTTTTAATTCTTCTCAAGTTGGTGGCCTCTTTTGAACTATTAGTGATATATATATATATATATATATATATATATATATATACATATATATGTATGTATATATTTCTATGTGCATTTTAATTCTATATATAGAATATATATTTTAATTTTCCATATATATTTATTTTAATTCTAAATAATTTAATTAATTAAATTTTAATGTATTTAATTTTATTTAGTTATTATATTTGGTGTAGTTTGTGTGTATATTTATATTTGGTGTAGTTTGTGCTTATATGATATATTATTTTAGGACTGAACATTTTTTATTGAATAACCAGTATCAATGAGAGGGCTCATTCCTGGGAGAGACTAATTCTCCCTTTCTTAGCAGCCATGGCTTAATTGTTAAACTGGTAGATAATGACGTCGACTTGATAGATTTCTTGGGAGAATTAGCTGAGGCAACAAGACAAACAGCAACGCCTCTGGTATATAACGAGTAGTTACCAAGCAGAAGCATGGATTTCCTGTAATAGAAATGGAATTTGTTGGTGTACATTACTGACGCCTGTTAAATCGAAGGTATTACCTTATCCCCTTTACGTCGTTTTTTCTTCTTGTTCTGTAAACAGTTATATGATGTGGGTAGGAAAAGAGACCATAAGATTTAAAATTATTTCAAGATAAAAATGTAGTGACAAAAAATGCTAGAGTTAATACAGAGACCCATATCAATTTGGTTTGAAAATTATTTTTCCTGCAAACTCAATGTTCAAGCTTCTTGGTAAAATTTGTATGTTAGAAGAAAGTTCAAATCTGGCCACCAGGTGGCGCTGGCCAAGGTTCCCTATTTGGGGACGTCTTTGGCACCTTTCTGGTGGGGGAAACAGCAAGAAAGAGGGCAGGGTCCAAAAGGGGGGACAAGCATTTACTTTGGAAGGGATTCTGTCTCACACACCGTGTGTGAGAAGTTATGAGTGTAACACTTTTCACTATTTGGTAACTTTTATCTTTAGCCACACAGTTTAACAAATGTAATCCATTTTAATATGTATTCAAATAAAATCTAGTTTAATATTTTTCACGATACCTCAGAACTTAATCTGACTTTCATTAGCTAAAATATCTGTTAAATTCTGGAAACTTGAAGGTTATGGCAGAAATGGCAGGTAGTCCTTTACCTACCAAGTAGAGAAAGGACATCAATTTCATTGGCCCTGAAGGAATTAAACTGTCATGTTTCATAGACACAGCTTGATTAAACCACAGGAAGCATGCTGTCACTCAATGTTCAGTTTATAATAGCACTTAGAGAGAGTGTTATTTCTGGTTGTCTGCCTTGGTAATTTTATGTAGTTCTTAAGTTTGCCAAAATGTGTTCTTCTAAGCCATGCAATTAAATCTGTAACATTTTGGGTCAGTTGCAATTATAAAAACATACATAGAATGTGTCACGCTTTGACCCTATTTAGAATATTCGTAGTTTCCTGAGCGAGGTAACGCAGTCATAAAAGAATGAACATGGTATGTACTCACTGAGAAGTGGTTTTTAGCCCAAAACTTTGGAATACCCAAGAGTCACTTCACTGCAACAGTAGGGCTGAGTGGGAGGTCCCAGATGGAGGAGTTGGGGAAGGGACTGAAGGAGCTGAGGCAGTTTGCAGCCCCAGGGAGGGAGCAACAGTGGCAACTGACCTGACCCCTCGATACTCCCGGAGACTGGATCACCAACCAAAGAATACACATGGAGGGACCCATGGTGCTGGCCACATATGTGGCAGAGGAGGGTCTTGTTAGCCATCAGGGGGAGGAGAGGCCCTTGGGCCTGAGGGTGTTAGATCCCCCAGTAGAGGAGAATGTTAAGGAGGGAAGACGAGAGTGGATGGGTGGGTGGGTGGGGGAATACCCCCATAGAGGCAGGGGGAGGGGGGAGGGAATAGGGAGGTTCCAAAGGGGAGATCTGGAAAGGGGAAACATTTGAAATGTAAATAAAGTATGAAAAAAATAAAATAAGTAAATAGACAAAATATTTTTTAAAAAGAATATTCATAGTTACAATTTGTCGACCAACTGACCTATAATTAATGTTAACAACAAAGAGTAAATATGAGATGAGAACATACATTCTGACTTATCTAAGGTCAGGTGGTTTTTGTTTTGTTTTTTCCTGGCCTGGGTCCTTTATTTCTGTTTTGTACATTAGGCCATTAATTCATATGGAATGGGCTCCAGCAGCTCAGGCTCCTTCCTGTTAGTCCTCACAAAGTACATTTCTCTGCTTCTCTGTGTGGCGCGGGTTGATGCTTCAGCTGAACCCAGGTGCCCTTCTCTTTGGCTTCCCTTTTCTTCTGATCATTCTCCTTCACCCACTCCAGGAAGCTGTATCTGCTGTTCGAGTGCTTGATGTGCTCAATCCGCACATTGGTCCTCTTGGCCAGAATCTTGCTCTTAACTTTCTTGTTTATAATGAAGCTCCCAGCATGCTAGGTGACATTGTAGACTCTTCTGGTTTTGCCGTGGTGACACTATGGGGTGTCCCCTTTTGAACAGTGCCCATTCCCGTGATGTCACCCTTGTAGATTCACATGCATGTGGCCAAAGGAACAACTCTATCTTCCCTGAAAGGCCTAGAGAATATAAAGTGAGTGCCCCTTCTCTTTCCCTTTGTGTTGGTCTTCTTGGTGAGTCAGGGAGATGGCTGCCATGGCCAAAAGGGAGAAACAAGTTTTTCAGAGTTTAGGTCACAAGTGTCATTTTAACTCGGGAATCATGAATCACCACAGATTTTAATAAGCAGATTAAGAGTATAAGTAATAATGGAATGCTTCCCTAACAACGGGCAGAGAGACACCTCGTTGGTGGTATTGTCTTTGTGTCAGTCGGGGGCAGAGCAGATGGTCCTTTCTTCTTTCTAGCTTGGTGCCTGGCTTGGTGGCCAAAGCTATTTATGACTAGAACACATAAAAATCAAATCAAACAAAATCAAATCCAGGCAGTGCAATGCAGGAGCAGGAAGACAGACAGACAGACAGAGGTGAGAGTGGGGAAAATACCCGCAGACCTGCCCTCTGCCACAAGACTGTGGTGTGTGTGTGTGTGATAGACACACTGAGCCCCACCTACCACTGTGCAGCACAGGAGGAAGAAGACAGAGACTACACTACCTGCAGACTGCCATGCCACCCACAGACTGGCCCTCCAGTGCAGAGCCAAGAAGGGCCATAGACACCCACTTGCCAGAGGATGTCACCCAGGGACCTGCAAGCTGTGTGGCCAGCCTCTAGCGGGAGCTACTGTCGTGTGCTATGTGGTGGACAGATGGGAAAGAAAGAGAAGCAGAGCAGCTTGAATATTATGAAGAGAGATGGAACTGGAGACGGGAGGGTGGAGAGGAGTAGCCTGCTGTGAGTGGTCAGTCCCACCACCTGGGGCCATGGTGAGGTCCCAACCCGAGCTTCTGCTGAGGGCTATGTCTGAGTCTGTGGCTAGGCAGGGGTTGATGTCAATGTGGGTGGTTCATATTACCACTACAGTCCGTGGGACTGTCACTGACCAGGGCAGCAGTCAGGGACTGTGTGGATGTCTAGAGGCTATGCAGAACTGTCCCCACCCCTCATTGGCTGGGATGCTCTGGAGAGCTGGTCTCACTTCTCACTGATGACAGTACTCAGGAGAGCAGGCCCTGCGCCTCATCTGAGCAGTACAGTAGAGTAGAGCTGGCCTCGGTGGCAAGGATATGGGTGAGCTAGCCCTGAGGGCATGAGAGCAGGGATCTCCCAGCCCCTCACAGGCTGCAGCACTTGGGAGAGTAGCCCATGTGCTTTGAATGAGCAGCACAGTAGAGCTGGCACTGGAGGTGTGGATGGGGTTGAGCTGCCCTTGAGGGCATGAGAGCAAGAGAGCTGACCATGCCTCCTGCCCATGACTGCATTGGGTGGCCTAACCAGAGCAATGCTGGGGAGCTTGCCCTGGTGGTGTGGATAAGGGAGAGCCAGTGTGCTGATTAGCTCATCTACCACCTAGACCCAGATTCAGGGCTCTGAATTGGCATACCCCCAAATCAATATCATCTGCAAATGGTTGGGACATGTGCAAGGGCCAGTTCTGTTGATCCAAAGCTGCAGAATCTCCACGACACAAGGCAACAACAGGATAACCAGGAGTCCAGGTGAGGATCCAATATTGATGGTGTCACAGAAGCCAGAAACTTTGAATCAGACCAACAACTCATTGCAATGAACATTTGCTGGTGAAGATGTGTGGACAGAGGGGTATCCTGAGGACACACTGTGACAAACTACAGCTTCCACAATGAGATAATTTCAATTCTTTGTTTTCGCTTGCTTGCTTGTTTGTGTTTTTTATTTTGGGAAGAGGTTGCAAGGGCGAAGGGCAGATTGAGGGGATGGGGAGATGAGAGGGATTGGGTTGCATGATGGGAAATTCACAGAGTCGATTAAAAGTTTAAAAAGATTTAAAAAGAGAATTATTTTCTCGGTCTTGATTATATTGGAAAGTTGATTTTTTTCATGGGTGCCTTTCATATCCGCCAGTTGGTTATCTGAATTATGAATATGACATTGTTTTCAGAAAAAAAAAAAACAATAACTGTGTCTTAGGGTTTCCATTGTTGTGAAGTGACATCATGACCAAGGTAAATCTTATAAAGAAAATACATTTAATTGGGGCCGACTTAAAGTTTGAGAGGCTCAGTCCATTATCATCATGGCAGGAAGCACTGCAGTGTACAGGCAGATATGGTGCAGGAGAAGGATCAGAGAGTCTTAATCTGAAGGCAGCCAGGAGAGGACTATCTCTTCCACACTGGGCAGAGCTTGAGCACTAGGAACCCTGAAAGCCCGCCTACATAGTGACACACTTCCCCAATAAGGCCACACCTCCTAAAAGTGCCAGTTCCCATGGGCCAAGCATATTCAAACCACCACAAACTGAACGAGAACTTAAGTATAAGGCACAGATCTGAGTGCTGGGACAAGGATACTAAACAATCGCCTCTGTTGTCCGAGAGACGTGCAGTACAGTTGGAAAATCAGGAGCATGCACGGAAAACTTAAATGATACAAGGATTAAGTGGTAAGGCATCCAAGGAAGTTGCAACTGGGTTCTAGCTGGATGCTGCAAACGGTAAGCACCACAAGCTTGAGGAGGGGTACAGAAGAGTTTTAAATAGAGGCCCTTTCAGTATGAGAGGGTTGGTAAAAAGAAGATGGCTTCCAAATTGGGAAGGAAACAGATGATAAAGAGCAGGAAACAGAGGCAATGAGGGTGGGAACCCAGTCTAGTGGTGCACGTGGGCTGGAGGTAGCAGGGAGGTGAAGTAGGAAGGGTACAGAGTCCAGTCTTTCAGACATGCGCATTCCCAGGGGAGTACTGCACTTAACGGTATAAGTGGGACCATCTCCTCTGGTGCTAATTTCGACTTGAAAACACGACGAATACATTAAACAATGTCCCTGGCAGATGAGTGAAGTGTTTAATAGTAAACAGGGAAGCTTTGTGGAGGAGAGTTGGAGAGACAGAATTTCAGAGATGAAGGGGCCCGGCAAACGATAACTCCAGTTGGGTGGATTGTGGGGCGGGTCAGACTGCTGACATGATCTTTGTTCTTATGCTTTAGCTCGGTCATTGTTTCCATTTATGCTGTCTGACCATTGGTAAGTTCTTTTGCCAGAAGATGACCAGAAAAATAATAAAAGAAATTGGAAAAAACTTGTCATGTCCCCCCTTCTTGTTGATAGCTCTTGTGTAAGGATTGAAAGGAATGACGTCAGAGCTAGCACGCAGTTGGGAGATCACTTCGCTACAATCATTTGAATGTTTTCTGGTTCCTGTTGTCAAGAAAGTTAAGCACAAATCTGACATGCAGCATAAAGGCCACTGTTAGGAAGGCAGGCTGCACTTTCCAAACCTAGGATGCGCTTGGTTTTTGAGAAGAAACAACTGATCCACTTGACAGGGATGTGTATTGAGTGTGTGTAGCCAATTAAATTCTTTTCTGAGCCCTGAAAAACAGCCTCTTTCTAATAATAACCTGGCTGAAAAAGGAGCCTAGACTCTCAGGCGGATGGGCCAGATTCTTATTAGTCCTAAGACAGACTTTTGAGGACATTTCAGAGTGTCCCATCAACAACAGGGAGAATTTAAGATCTGAATTAAAATTTAGAGCAAATGACTAAGAACTGCTAAATTCTTATTGGGATCCAGGAGACATAAATGGGTTGAGGGTTCAACTTCCAATGGATCAAGAGCTCTCTTCCACACATCTGTGATAACCCCTGGGGTGCTGAGGGCATCCTTGTCTCATGGACTTTCTTAAAAAAGAGGAAAGGAGAGAAAAATAATGTGTGGTGTTTGGGTCTTGAATATTAGTGACTTGAATGACAGCTCAAGCTGAGAGTTCCGATGGTATTTTGCCAAGGAAATGTGGAGTGTGATCTGGTCTACCTTACTCAGACTGCACCGCTGACTGAGAATGAAGCCCTCAGTGACTCTGAAGGCTCTCAGAAGAGTGTATCCCCATGGTTTTCTGTAACAAATCACCACACACTCAGTGATTTGCAACGACCCAGTTACTTAGCTACTATCTCATAATCTGGAGACTAGAAGTCTAAAGTAGGCAGATTGCTCCTGACCAAAACCTCAGGAGACAACTACAGCTGCTAAAGGTTGCTTGCAGATCTTGGCTTGAAGGCTCGCTCTTTATCTTTAATGCCAGCAATAACATGTCTTCAAAGCTGTTTTTAGTGTATGTTTTTGTCTTTCCATTGCCTCTGATTCTAGTAAGTCCCTTGGTGATGATTTACCTCAGGCCTGCCTGAGTTACCCAGCATAATCTCTCCATCTCAAGGACCTTGCTTGAATCACAGCAACAAAATCTTTTCTGCCAAGCAAGGTGATGCATCTTCAGGTTTGAGGATGAGAATATGGACTGCGTTTGTGTGTGTGTGTGTGTGCGTTTGTGTGTGTGTGTGTGTGCGTTTGTGTATATGTGTGTGTGTGCGTTTGTGTGTGTATGTGTGCGTTTGTGTATATGTGTGTATGTGTGCGTATGTGTATATGTGTGTATGTGTGCATTTGTGTATATGTGTGTATGTGTGCGTATGTGTGTATGTGTGTATGTGTGTGTGTTCATTATCTCTTGGATACAACATAAAGCCTGTTATTCTCTCTCTCTCTCTCTCTCTCTCTCTCTCTCTCTCCTCTCTCCCCCCTCACTGCAAGCCTCCCCCCCCCCACCTGTCTTCTTCAGTGGCTTTCTTTCTTGGTGGCCTATGAACTCTCTGGGGAGCAGCTCCCCTATAAATCTGTCTTTAATATATTCTAATCTGGTTTAAATTGGCTCATCTTGCTGGCGGAAAAAAAACCTATCACCTATCAATGGCACAAGAAGCATCAGGACCACAGATGCTTCCAAAGGCACCATGTGCCTATGGATACTTCCAATCTTCCAGACTAATATGTTGGTGACATTTTTATTATTGCCTCTACTTCTGATGGAGCCATCACCAAGGAGGCCAATAGCCTTGAGACGTTTCAACCTTTTCTCCATCATCTTGGACTCAGATCTGAGTCTGAGATGGAAGCTGTCAGACAAGCTGAGCAATAGTACTGTACTCTGTAGACCTGCATCTCCCCTCCAACATTGGTCCTCTGGTCTTGAACTGTTTTTTTCCCTGTCTCTTTGTGGTCAGTCTGTCTCAGGAGGCTCCTCAGTCCGTCCCACACCACCAGCTCTGCTTCTGAGCTCAGATATGTCAGAATCTCAGTATAAACACAGCTGGGACTCAGGCTGCCACTCTATTCCTGCTTTCCTATGGGTCCCTCCCCGAGTGTTTACATTCCATGCATGCTCAGAGAGCACCGGAAGAAAGGGCCAGTGCTGCTTGCTTTTACTTGTTCATAGATTTTTACCTAGTGTGGGTTGAGCATCTGGATTTGATTGGAAGTCATTTGACCTAACTTAGCACTTCCTATTAATTTTGTGAAGGATTGCTATTGAAATACATATAATTTAGCAACTTTGAATTTTGTAAGCTATGCTGAGTGCTTATCCACATAGGGTTGGATTGGATTTATTACTGTTGAGAAGGAAATCTTGGATTGTGCACCTTCCTGCGGCTATTGATTCATTTTGCACCAATGTATGTGAAATTGGAGGTACAAAAAAATATCTATTCCTCATCCCTGATCCCGTTGGAATAGATGTTTTCACTTCATGAGATAAACAGTGGGGACATTTCATGAATTTCGATGTATTTTTAATGAGTTTTGATTCTCTCTCTGGAATGCATTAATATTTTACATGGCCTCCTAGGAAATGCAAGACTCTGAGACGGGACACTGGCTTCAGCTTGTCCAACGAGAACATGTGGACACAGTGCTCGGGGCAGGAGAACTTGATCTTCAGGCTTTGAAGATCAGTCAGGGGTGAGAAGGCTGGCTGGGGGCAGGTTTCCTGTTCTTCATTTATTGACAAGGTCACGGGTTTTATATGACTCAGGAGGTACATGAGCCTTTAAGGAACACCAAAGGAAGGCAGGTAAGGGTGTGGCTGGGTGAAAGAAGTGGGGGCCTTGGAGGTCACAAGAAGTACGTATACCATAGGCCTCTCCACTGCTAGCCAAGGCTGGTCTTTTGGTTTTGCCATTTTTCATTCAGAAAGATTGTTTGGCTGCAGAGACAGCTCAGCCAGTAAAGTGGGAGCTGGGCATACATGGTGCATATGCCAGCATGGTGCGTGTGCCAGCATGGTGAGTGTGCCAGCATGGTGAGCAAGCATGGTGAGTGTGCCAGCATGGTGCATGTGCCAGCATGGTGGGCCATGCAAGCATGTCAGAACTCACATAAAAATGGTGGGTGTGGTGGCATGTGCTTATAGTCTCAGTGGAGGTGGATCTGGGTCTCTGTGGCCAGCTAGCCTAGCCTGCTTAGCAAGTTCTAGTCCAGAGAGAAACTGTTTCATAAAACAAGGTGTACATCTCCCAAGGAAGGACATTCAAGATTGTCTTCTGGCCTCTACATGAATACAAATGCACTCTCTCACATAAGCGCACACACACACACACACACACACACACATCCCATAAAAACACAAGACCTAAAGCCATAATACATAAGCAAAGGATTTGTACAGTTTTTTAAAGAAGTCAACTCAACACTGTGACATAAAGGACCTCCATAGATGCTAAAAGGTGCTGTTGAATTCATTTTCTGTTGGCTATCTACTGCTGGGGACGGGGCCTGCCCTTAAGAGTGGTTTGTATCCCTAGTGAGACTCTGCTGGAGAAAACAAAGTTTTAATTTTAGTTTTCCAGTGATTATCAATTGGAAAGAGCCTCTGAGTTAGGGATGGGGGTGTGTGTCTACTTCTCTCAACACCGGGATTCCATATGGCACAATCAGGTGCAGGCCCTGAGTATGCTGGCGCAGTCTTGATGAGTTCACGTGTGTGTCTGCCCTGCTGTGTAGAAAGCCTTGTTGCTTTAGTGTCCACCACCTCCTGCTCTGACAATCTTTCCACTTCTGCAGAGTCCCTGAGCTCTGGGAGGGGGGAATTGGTGGAGACACTTCATTTAGGACTGAGTGTTCCAAGGTCTCTCACTCTACACATTGTCTAGCTGAGGATCTCTGTATTTGTTCTGTCTCCTGCAGAGGAGGCGTCTCTGGTGATGGCTGAGCAAGGCCATCTATGAGCGTAGCAGAATGCCATTGTGAGTCATTGTATTGCTTAGCAAGTATTTTAGCAAAACAGCACATTTTATATTATGTGCTTTGCGTAAGGCTTTCCCATGAGTTCCTGGCCTGTGTTAGTCTCAGGATTTTGGCAACCCAGTGTCAGGCATGGTTCCATCTCATGGAGTGGGCCTTAAATCCAATCAGAGAGTGAACTGGCTATTGGCACTATGTTAGTGCCCTTATTGCACGAGTGTATCACGCCGGCAGGTCACCACAGTAGATAGGGTTTATAGCTGGGTTCGTGTTTATACCTTTCTGCTTTGCTAGCATGCAGAGTACATTTAAGTACCAAGAATACTGGTCCCTAGGGGCAAAGACTGCAGGGAGGCACCACACCGACTTCTCTGTGTTCAATGAGTTATGTAGGTGTTGTCTTTAGTAACAGGGCCTTACTGTCAGTCCGTGGGAGCACCCAATAGCCTTGGCAATAACTTAGGTTGTTTAAGCCCCATGGGGGGGCTCCCATGGGTCCCCTTTGGCCAAAAACTCAGTTAGATCTAACCCATTTCTTGTAGTGGAAGAGTCATTTGGTGACAAGAGATGTCCAGTTGAGGCTCTGTCTCTCCCATTATTTGGAGATTTCATTCAGATCACCTTCATATATGTGTTTTAGCAAGCATCTACTGTAAGGCGTGTTCATATAATCCCACAAATGGCCCTTAGTGTTAGCTGTCCCTCCTCTTCCCTTCTGACCCTTCTGTTCCAGCCCCCCCCCCCCCCCCCCCCGCCCCACAGTATATGATGTTCGCACTTTGAAGGGAGCTGCTGCGCCAGTCCAGTCCATTCCCTAATGCAAAGAGCGCTTCTGCCACCTTGTGGGCATTCCGAGGAACTGAAGGGAGTTTTCCACAGGAAGAGGGGAATTCGATGAATTTCATTTCAAATTTACTTCAACAGTTGAGAATTTAGTCAAGTACTAAACAGATTAATTTTTTGCCTTTGTGAAGGCTTGGGCGCCTTTGATCACTTGGTCGTTTTAATGAACTCAACGTGGTTGTTTCCGATTTGGTCTTGGAAGTCTTGGCAGGTCGCCCTAGTCTAAGTGGGAGTCTCGTGGTTGCCTCCAGGTTGAGCTCCTCAGTTTGGCCGGGCTGTCCTTCCCACTGACAGAAGGTTTACAGAGAGGGAAAAATAGTTTTGTTTCAAATTCTGCCAGGGCACATCGGTTGTTTCCAGACTGCCATTTATCTTATGATTCTCTGAAGATTTAATATTAAAGAAAAAATTGTGATGCACCTGTCTGGGGGAAAGTGCCTTGTCCTATGGCAGCATAATTTTACTAAATTAATAAATTAAAATATCTGTTTATTAGGATTTATGAGTTGGCTTACTTCTTTTTAGCTCCCCGACCTTCGTGTTGAGGAGGACTTGCTTCCAGTGTACCCACCTGCTCTCTGTAAGCAGTCAGAGATTTCCTGAGGGTTTCTGGCACCGGCTTTGCCCAGCAAGCTTCGTGTGACGCTATTTGTGGCCACATTCTAAGTGATTCAGCTGCTCTGCTATCTTTAGGGTCTTGTTTCAGTCTTGCACAAAGCTCCTTTCAGATCCACTTTGGCATTCTGATATTGTGCCATGGCCCTGCAGGGCCAGAGAGAAGAATTAGCTATTCACTATCTGTCTTAGAGCATAAATGGGCTATTTAGCTTTTGGTTGTCAGGCTGTATGATGACAAGAAGAGACCAGGATCCTGCCACTTCTCATAAAGATGAAACATCTTAGCCTAAAACATGGCGCTCAATGAGTGTGAACTGATTTTCCATTGGTTCTCATTTTTGACATCAGGCCCAAGTTGCTTAGGTATGGCTATACAGGGCAGGGTCTTCTCTACGGGGTTCCTCCCTCGGTGTCCTGCTTGTGGTAAGTTAATTGGTCCAGAACTCACTGAAGTTAACAAAAGCCATGGAGACGTTTAGCAGAAGTTGTTGAATATTAAAATTTAGTTGTTGCCCTTGGAAGCTAAAACATGTGGACGGTGAGCTGGTCCAGTTGTTTTTATTCTCTTGGTTCCCTGGCTGCTTTCTATACCTGGTCCAGTTTAAAAGCTATTTGTGGTCAAATCAGATGTGAGAATAATAGAGAACTCAAGAAAAGGGAGAGATTGGATTTGCTTCATGGAATATTTCATACCGCTGGCAGCTTCCATGCCAGAGGTATTTTAAACTGGGGTCCCCACTTGGGGAGCAAGCTTATGACCAGGATGGTGAAAAACAACATTTCAACAAATCACTTGAAGTTTATGCATGAAAAAATGATTTGCCCTTTAAGGAGGAAAAAAGAGAAGAAATGACAGCCATGTTGGTCCTTTGCTGATTACTATGCCATTACCCCACCGTTGCTCAGCCACAACACCAACAATAATATTTCCAACCCTTTACTGAGTGTCTCAGGAAAGAGTGTATCAGTGTTCTTCCAAGTTGACAGTCCCACTGGGAGTGGCTGGAAGGTTCGATAATGCCCACGTTACCTGTGCTTCAATGAAGCCACAGTAGAGAGCACAGAGTTTCTCCTTACACATTTCAGGGGACCTCACCATCAGGCCATTTAATGTCACTAGGGTTATGAAGCAGTTATGTAATGAAGAAAGACTCTGCTGGATGTTGGACATTGAGGGTCTGGTGACATTTTCTTACTGACTGACGTGTGATGTTGGCTGAAGGGTTTCTTTTTCCTTTTTAAAAAGTAATTCTTTTTAAAAAGAATTATTTATTTTATGAATTATTTATTTTATGTGTGCATTGTAGCTGTCTTCAGACACACAGAAAACGGCAATAGATCCCATCACAGATGGTCGTGAGCCACCATGTGGTTGCCGGGAATTGAACT
Source organism: Rhynchomys soricoides (assembly GCA_019843965.1). NCBI lineage: Eukaryota > Metazoa > Chordata > Mammalia > Rodentia > Muridae > Rhynchomys > Rhynchomys soricoides. Next base: position 783,522 of record JADRCH010000103.1, read on the forward strand.
CAGGACCTCTGGAAGAGCAGTCAGTGCTCTTAAGTGCTGAGCCAGGCCCAGAAGGATTTCTTTAATTTAAATTTCCTCATCTGGAAAGTGGTCGGTACGATTGTTTCTGTTGTCCTTTCTAGTTTTAGAATTCCATAATTACCTTTGGAAGTAGAAGTTTTGATTTACTTCTCTCTTATAGACACTATTCTCATGAATTGATCTTGTATTTACATTCTAGCAGGCTTTAAAATATTACCCAAGTGGCTGAAGCAAATCATCCGTTTACCTGTAATTCTCTCTCACCCCCCACTTTTCCAGTCACCTTCATACCCATGAGGAAGCAGGTTAAACCTGTCCTCAAGAAGTGGGTACTGAAGTTTGCAGAAATAATTTATTATTTTGATGCATTATCAAAGTGATAATCTTGAAAAATGGACTATATTATATGTTCTTATATGTGTTAGAGGTTCACACCACACATATTTGAATAGCCCCATAACCTTTTAGTTTTTAGAAGTTTTGTAAGATCTTAATTTGTAGATTATAACTCCATCTCAAGCTCTTTATTTCTGGGCTCTTCCCCACCCCATGCACTTGGCCTTGACAGGCTAGGCTACGACTAGAAACATGAAGTATGCGGGGCTCGGGGTTTCCTCCCACTGTTCATTCTGTCTTTCCCCATTTTGTTCGACCTTATTTCTGGATACTATCACGCTCCCCGAGTGTCTGGCAGCTGATGAACAATGATGGTCCAAGGAAAGGAAAGCCAAGACGTTTGCTAGGTGGGTTGAGAAGACAGCACTCCGGCTTCCTGCTTCTCTCACTCGCTGTTATATCTGCTGCAATGGACTCTTATACTCTGGATCCAGGAGCCAAAATGAATGCTTTCGTCTGTGAGTTGCTTTTGGTCATGGGATTTTATCACAGCAACAGAAAAATAACTGGTACAGGCCCAGAGAAATGCATCCGCACCCAGATCTTGTTTAGATGAGGAAATCCTGAGTTAGATAGAGTACACATTGCACATAGAAAGACTTTAGGAATCTTGGGCTTAAAGTGACGTATTTTGCGTGTAAAACAGCTATAAACTACTGGAATAGAGTGGGTGGTGATGGGTCACATTTACAGAACGGGGCAAACACAGTGTCTTCTATCCTGTGCACTCTTCTTTGGCTCCAAGTAGCCACCTCTCATCAAAAGGTGGAGTCTGTTTCTCCTGAATCTGAATTCTGAATCTTGTCGATTCTGGGACTGCTCTGTTTAGTGGAATATGGTAGCGATTATGTTGGACCAGTTTGGTTAGTAGTCTAGTTGTTTCTCTTGGAGTTGGAAGTAACCATATAGAAAACAATCACCTCAAGACTAGTGTGCCACATGAAGCCCCAAGCCAGGGTGGAAAGGTTTTGGAGAACGAGAGGTGGAGGGAGATGGAGATGGAGATGAAAAGGGAAGGGAGCAAGGGTAAGAGAGAGGGTAAGAGAGATCTCCCGAGAAACTAGGATCGTTAGGAGAGAGATGAGAAGTTTTAGTTGATTGGGGCTCCTGGTCCCAGTACTTGAAACATCCCACAGTAGTCACCTGTAGGGCGGAGAGACAGGACATTTACTTAGTGCAGAAAATCAGACGCCCCAGCGTGAAAGAGACCAGCATGTAATCCCAGTCCGAAGCTGAAGGCTTAAGCGCTCGCTGGAGGAACACTGGTACAAGACTATGTTCAAAGGTGGAAGAATCTAGAGTCTGATGTCCATGGACAACAGCAACAGAAGAATGCCCACACTCAAAACCAAAACAAAACAAACGATGTTCTTTTCTTGTGGTGGGTGGGGAGGCGTCCAGGATGATGTCACGCATGCGCACATTCAAGGGAGGACTTCGCCGTCCATCTCAGTGGCCCAGGAGCCAGCCTTCACTAGAGCCACATACACAAACTTACTCCCAAGTATCCTCTACCAATTTTTCAATACAATCAAATTCTTCAATACAATCAAACTGACACCTAGAATTAAGCATTCCAGAGAAAGAGATGCCAGCAGTCTCTGAGGTACCAGAATGTGATAGATAAAGTCATCTTGGAAGTGGGTCTCCTACTTCAGCTGCCCCATCTGATACCTCTAGGGTCAGAGATGGCCAAGCCAGCTAAACCCTTCTTCAATTCCAGACTTACACAATTCTAAAGAAAGCAGAATGGTGTTCAATCACTCCGTATTCAGATAGAACGCCACGAAGTTGTAAGTAATAGTTTTCAGGTTTTCCCTCTCCTCTTCTGTAAGATCAGTACTCTCCACGTCCTGAGCCCTCTGAGGAGTGCAGATGAACCTACCTCTGCGGGCTTCACTGTCAGCTCAGGCTTCATTTCTCTCAACTGCACTAAGTCGGTTATCTTGACTCTCTGCTTTGTAGCTACCAAAATTTAATTAACTCCAATCCCTCCTTAAGGATTGACATGTTTTGCTTTATATTTATTATGATTTTTTGACACATGGCAGTTAGTGGAAGTGCACACGTTTAACCTTAATGTTTAACAGAGTCTTTCTATGTGTTTTATTGAAGACTTAGAATAGTAACGGTGCGTGTGGGCTTTCGGCACAGAGATATGAATTTTGTGAGTCATATTGGCTCATAGCTTCTCCAGTAAGGGCAAGAACTATTTGCAGATGACTTGGGGCCCAAGTCAGGTTGTGATTCTGGCCAGAAACATTCCTGGGGGTATGATTACAGTGAGAACATTGTAGGTGTTACAGCAGGCTCTGAGAAAGAGGTTCCTGGCTGCCAGTGGAAGAAAGGACACATAGAAACAGACACAATTATTCACTTGTAGTTTTGTAAATTTCCAGAGATTGTTTTTTAAATTATTGTACTATATTTTTGAGAATTTCATTGATGGGTATCATATCATATCATATCATATCATATCATATCATATCATATCTCTCACCTGTCCTTTCACTCTCTCCTGGATGGCTTTGAACACACACCCCTACTAACTTGATGCCTTCCCCTTCCGGCCAATCCATGCTGCTACTCATAAGAACCACACTACCGAAGAGAAATGACTCTCCCTTTCCCAGCTGCCATCAGTTACCAATAGCTTCTCAGCTAGGGGTGGGGCCTCATGCACTCCCTCCCAATGCTAGAATCATTCCTGGCTTGATTTTGTGCAGGTCCTGCATAGGAAACCACAGCTGCTGTGAGTTCATGAGTACAGTGGTCCCATCACATCCAGAAGACACTGATTTCCCCTGGCATCTGGTTCTTCCAGACTCGTCTGTGATGGTCCCTGAACCTTGGGAGAGAGATGAGACAGATAGGCTGAGAACTTTGACAAGTTGTAAGTCGTGAGCCTCAGCCCTAACTACTGCTCATCTATTCTAAGAGGGCTGAGAGATGCACGTGTTTATGGCTACACAGAGAGGTGTTTAGAGGCCATTTTGACACTATGTCTATTTAGCAAAATACTGGTAGTAGCTTCCCTGTAGGGCTCTCATGTGTTTCTGGCCAGGTTTACTGCACTAGGCATGCGCTCTGTCCTGGGGGATGGACTTTAAATTCAATGAGGGAGCAGTTGTTTACCCCACTAACATTCATGCCACTGTTGCGGGGATGAGCACATTTTGCCAGGCTAGGTTCGAAGCTGCATAAAACTGTAAATGATTGTTCTCATCAGTTCCCTCCACAATACCTAAAGGCAGTATGTGAGTTAGCCGGTAGGGCAGAAGTTCCAAGGGCCAGTTTGACTTTCTCATTGCCTGTGACTAACATGTGTGGTCTTTTCAGAGATAGGATCTTATCGTCAAGTTTTGGTGGGCAGTGGAGAGCAATGGCATTAGTCCTTAGTGTTTTTGAAGGTCTCTAGTACCTTTCCAACCAGAAACGTGAAGATAGGCAGTCCTCACCTGACCCTGCAGGTGATTTATTTATTTATTCATTCATTCAGTAAGCTATGGTTTCTGGGAAAATGCATTATCCCTCCACATAGAATACTTCCATTCAAATTCTTTTATTATTATTATTACTGTTGTTGTTATTGTTATTATTATCATTATTATTATTACTATCATTATTATATTTTAGTGAGATTATAAAATTTAGGTTCATGAAGAATCTCAAAGAAGAAAGCAGCATGGTTAGACTTTCTGGACTGAGGTTGTCACCATTCACATGACGATTCACTAAAGCAAGGGTGCCATTGTGACAGTGCTGTGGTGCAGTAAAAAATTTTCTAGAAAAGAGAAGAGCTGGTATAGGATGTGGCCAAACCCAAAACCCTGTGACTCTGAGAATTCCAAAGTGTCATATAAGGGGCCTCCTTAACAATAAGATTGAGTTTTGAGGAGAAAAATAACAAATCAGGCTTTGTGGTTGTTAAGAAATAAACCAAGATCTGAATTTCTTTTATTACGGTTGTTGTCCAAATTCCAAAAACTGAGACAGACACTTCTATTGAACTTATGTGAAAAAGTCCTCATCATTGGGATGAGTATGAGTTCACAAGAAAACAAGCAAACCAACAAAAAAACCAGACTCATCAAGATGAAGGCAAGTGCAGCTTCTGGTGTGATTATTTCCCCTTCTGAACTTACCCTCGCTGCTTCTTCAATGTGAGGTTGTGGCGCACCCAATTTGGAGAGAGCAATTTTGAGCCTGAGATTTAGACTTTGAACGTGTTCTCTCCTGAGGAAAGAACAGAAGCAATAGATTATAAAACAGCTTCAAGCCAGAGTTTTAGGCAAACCGTGGGTTGGGAGAGTGTAGGAGAGCCGGGAGAGGCGTATGAAAAGAGGTAAAGCAGGCTTGGAGCAGCCTTTTCATTGAATGGCTCCAAGGGCAACGGAAAAGTGTTTTCAGCAACTTGGGACAAGTTCACCAGAAAGACTTGGGTGTGAGGAACAGTCTGAGGGAGCTGACTTGTGGGTGTTCCTCCAAGAAGTTCAAGAGAGACAGCCCAGCCCAGAATAAGGAGATTTTGGTGAGTGGGAGAACCAGACACCAAGAAACGGAAACAAAGAGGCGGTTTTAGAGTATGAAGGGATTTTGCAGATCTTAGATGACTCCCTAACTCCTGTGGCGTTCCAAGTCTTGTGGTAAGGAGGAACTTGTCTGGTAATAAGATGTTTATAACTCAAGAGGAAAAACTCAATCAAGTAACTATAACCAAATTTAAGGGATGCCAGATGGGGTAGTACTTAAACACATGGACTTTATGGTCAGATATTCTGGGAATCAATCCTGTCTTTCCCTGACTAGTCACATGATGTGGGCCTAGTAATGTATTCTCATGGAGTCTAGGATTTCCTTTTAATCTTTAAAAGTGAGATAGTAGACTATTTCATAGGGTCTGAAGGTTCAGAAACTCTGTCAAGCACTTAGCAGGGAGCTGTAATTGGTGGATGCTGTCCCCAGCTCCCATCTCCCTTTTAGCAGAGAGATGTTGCTTTCCACTTATGACTCATGCTTTGCTTCCATAGAGGACTAATTCTAGAAGGTTTCTCCCTGACAAGACTACATTTCTCAACTATCTTTGCATTTGGACCAACGTGACAAGTTCTAGCCATGGGGGTGTCAGGTAAAGTCATGTACATCATTTCCAAGTCTAGTCTTAGATACTGCCTATATGATTGGTTATCTTTACTATTTGCCCTCTGTTGGCTGTGATGGAGACGTTTTAAGCTTGGTTCTTGGGTGATTGTGAGGAACAAAGATTTCAGAGTTAATGACACTATAGTTGGTTACATTAGAGCAGTTAGCATGATCTTAGCAGCAGTCTAGTGGAGTCTGAGTTCAGGAACAAATCATCCAGAAAGAATACTACCTGGACAGTGGCCAGAAAGGCAAAGAAGGGATTGAAGACTGGGAAATAACGGGCTTGTCTGTGCACTTGTAAAATACAGCAGGCAGGGTTTGACCATGATGTTTCTTGTCACTTTATTTCAAACACTGGCCTGAATATTTGGCCTCCATATGCAAATGCCAGTTAGAAGGGAGGGGAGTGCATGTGCTCTGAAGGAGAAGACACTTCATGTGGTTTAAAACAGTCATTGTTAGTGAGCAATGTCAGGGAGACCTGGATTCTTCCCTGGTTGACTGGAGGCACTGAGTCTTTCAACTCTGTCAGTCGAGGGTTTGGCTAATGTTTTAGTTAGGGTTTCTATTGCTGCGATGAAATGCCATGACCAAAGGTATCTTGGGGAGCAAAGGGTTTATTTGACTTACACATTCAGATCACTGTTCATCATTGGAGGAAGTCAGGACAGGAACTCAAATAGAGCAGAAACCTGGAGGCAGGAGCTGATGCAGAGGCCGTGGAAGGGTCCTGCTTCCTGGCTTATATTCTCCATGTCTTGCTCAACCTGCTTTCTGAAAGACCTAAGGACCACCAGCCCAGGGATAGCCCCACCCACAATGGGCTGGGCCTTTCCACATCAATCACTACTTAATAAAATGCCCTACAGTCCTATCTACAAACCTGATCTCATGGAGACCTTTTCTCAGTTGAGGTTCCCTCCTCTCAGATGATTTTCATTTGTGTTAAGGTGACATAAAACTATCCAACACAGATAATTACTTTTTGAAAGCCGAGTAACTCTAAAATTGTGAGTGTGTAGATTCTGCATCTAGGATCTAGCTTAGTCGTCTTACAGAAACTCCGTTGGCTGGAGACCCCGGGCCATTCAATGGCAGAGCCTGTTTTTATCTCTTTTATTCGTAACAGCTGCTCTTTCCTCACTACTTTCTGAGAAAACAGAAGACAACAAACCAAACCAAACCAACCACCATGATTGCAGGCCACTTCCCAGAGTCAAGTGCCCAATCCTCTTTTTGGGGAGTCTGATCTATGTAGTAGAGCAAATGGAATTTGTCTAGATGGGAGTGGGTGGCATTCCTACCCCTCATTTGGGTAATGTTGGCAAGGATGTGGGCAGCAAATGATGATGGGACATACCTGAAGCCGTGCCAGAGAAGTGTGGGGCAGACGGGAGGGTTGGGAGCCTGTGCTCTGAGCTCTGAGCTCTACTGCTCTGCTCCATGCTGTTCATCTGCCCATCATTCTCCCCCAAACTTCTCACTCTGTCCTCTCTTTGGGCTTGTGTGAGTTGGTCTTAAAGGTAATACGCAGAGCTGGCTGGTAGGAAGCAGATATTGGACGCCCAGTAGCTGGATTGATACTTAGCCAATAAGGTTCAGTGTCCCAAAGACAATGGTCAAAGTTTTGGATCACAGGATCAGGAAGCAGGCCTGTGATGCCCTGTCTTGAGGCTACCTAGGCATGCACGTCAGAAAAGCCAACACTGTCATTTGAAGTGGTGAAGTGTTATTTTAACAGCTGTGAGTCCCAAACCGTAATCTTAACCAGAACGTTTGATTGGGCTGGTAGTCAAGAGTCAGTGGCTTTAGGGACTTGGTAAGTGAAAACTGATTTTACACCCATTTCCTTTTGTTTTTCCTTCTATTCTCAAGGCCACTGTGAATGCAGCTTTAAGTTTATAAGTTCTGAGCAAACATGTGATCAAAAACATTGTTGGATTTTTAATATTAATTTTCTTTATTCTTGATAGTTTCATATATGTATTCAATGAAGAAACACAAACATTTATTTCTACCACCATTTTTTGCTGCCAACTCTTCCTAGGTTCTTACCTAATATGATCCCCTCTCAACTTAATATTCTTTTTAAAAATAACTCATTATGTACAATTAGTGCTGTTCATCCGAGTATGGGTGTGAGACGATCTGCCCGAGTGTGAGGCACCTACCAGTGGATACACATTAGAAAAACAAAAACCAACCAACCAACCAACCAACCAACCAAACAAACAAACAGTTCTCCCTCTGTCAGCAGCTACCACCTGCCTCAGGAAGGGATGGGTCCTGCAGAATATGTCTGACATCTATACCAGAATGTTGGCTGGTTTGATCTTACTCAGATCTTGTTCGGATCCCTTTAGTTGCTGTGGCTTCATGAGTGTCACAGCCACGTCAAGCGCAGAGGTTTACATTCATGGCACCAATCCATCATTTGGTTCTTACATTCTTTTTGTCCCCTCTTCCATAATATTCCCTGAGTCTTGGTGGTGATCATGGGGCTCTTACAGATGCCCCATTTAGGGCTGAGCACCCAGCCTCTTATTGTCCTCCTTCTGATCAGTTAAGCATCTTAACATTTACTGCTTCACATTCTGAAAAGAAGCTTCGCTGACCAAAGTTGAGCGTTCAGGCTGCAGGTATAAATATAAATATTTAGAAGGCAAATTGACATTCAATAAAATAACAATAGCAAATGGACCATTTAGCAAAACAACAATAGCAAGCCCCAGCCATATTTTGACCAAAATACCAGGCATGAAATTCCCTCCTGTGGAGCAGGTCTTAAATCCTATCAGAATGCACTTTGTTACCCATAATGGTCATGCCACCATTCCACCGGCAGGCACACTTTGCCTTATAGGTTAGATTAGCATTGGGTAATACTAGTAAACTGCAGAGTACCTTCTTCAAGCCTTTTGAAAGCTAACCAGAAGAGAGGCAGTTTATGGCTTGCAATTGACTGTTGACTATGCAGTTGACTATGTTCTGCAGCCAAAGTATATGGTGTCTTCACCAATAGGGTCTTATCATGTGGTGTGGTTGGTAAACTTCTGGGCCTCTGTGGTAGCTTGAATATGTTTGGCCCAGGGATGGGCACTATTAGGAGGTGTGGCCTTGTTGGAGTAGGTGTGGCCTTGTTAGAGGAAGTGTGTCACTGTGGGGGTGGGTTTTGAGACACTCTTCCTAGCTGCCTGGAAGACAGGCATCTCCTGGTTACCTTGGGAACAAGTAGTAGACCTCTCAGCTCCTCCAGTGCTGTGCCTGCCTGGATGCTGCCATATTTCCCACCTTGATGGTAAAAGACTGAACCTCAACCTACAAGCCAGCCCCAACTAAATGTTGTTCTTATAAAAGTTGGTCATAGTGTCTGTTCACAGCAATGGAAACCCTAACTAAGACAGCCTCCCTGACCAATAACTCATAGGGAGTTTTTTCATTAAGTATCTCAAATCTTCTGGGGTAGGATTATTCATTCAGTCCCACAGGGTAACTACATTTGAGTTAAGTTTTCTGAAAGAAAACCTGTTTGTAGTCTTTTATAAAATTATAGCCAGGCCTAATTTAATTTGTATGATGGGGAAGACTGTAAAAATACTGGCACCTATTTGGGAATTAATCAGTAATATAAGGCACTTGGACACTGTGGTGTGTCATAGTTAAATGACAAAAAAATACTACTGCTTTGGATTATTTTCTCTGTTATGTAATGTTGAGGCAGAGTGTGACTAATATATGGGCAGGTCCACGTTGTAAAAGTTGTTCATTCTCAGGTGATAATTAACAGACTGTCTCCCTATTATTTCCTTTCTTGAGTCCAGAGGTGACTTGTGGACCTGATGTGCTACGACCTTTGCAATTAGGTTTCTATTATCATGACTGTGAGATATTAAAAATATTCCCACATTTGTCTGTCACAGAAATAACTGTTCCCTTAGCAACACCATCATGCTCAGGGTTGCAGGAGCTGTGACAAATCTGAGGTCAAGAATAAGCTCTAGAGAAGTCAGCCAGAAAGAGCCATTCCTGGTCACTGGCCAGACAGGGAAAGGGGATCCTGGCTCAGCCAGTGACCAGACTGGGAAAAGGGGATCCTGGTTCAGTCGGGGGGCAAATAGTAGCTCATCTGTGCACTTGTAAATTAACTCTCATATTTAGTGTTTTGTCATAAAATTCCTTTACTTTGTCCTAAATTTTGGACTGAATGCTGTCTTTTGAAGTTACCACTATGGTTAAATTCACCAGAGAGCATTGCCTTTGCAGAGGAAAGTTCAGTTTTGATCCATTTGAGTTTGCCCTAATTAGGTGGACAAAACATCAAAGTATTTCCTGATGGCCAAAAAGAAGAGGGATCCTATGAACTGTCTATGGGTGTTAGGGGTCTCAGAGACCCAGCATAAGAGAGCGAGCTAATAGCTAGCAAGAACATGGGATTTAGTGCTGGCAGCATGAGCTTTAGAGGAGAATACAGACCTCTACACTCTTCCAGTACAGCTTGTGAAGAACCTTTACACTGTGCCCAGACCCTTGATTCACAGAGACAGTAAAGATGGGCATTGGTTTTAGTCAGGAAGCTGGTGGCAATTCCCTATGCTCAACAGAAAATGAACACATTCTAGTTGTTAACACACTGATTCTAGAAAAATCATCATTGGTCATGTGTGGCACTAGAGGTCACTCCACTGTCAGAACTATGCTCTATGTCACACCCAAGAGAATAAGGGACCGTTTCTCTATTATGAACTTCCTTGAGTATTTCTCATTGTTACTTGACACAGAAGATTAGAGGATCTGTTTTGAGCTATATCAGTATAAACACTTTTAAATTTTCACTTTTGAGTCACTGTAATGATACTATATTTAAATTTTTAGTGTTTAAAGAGTTTAGACAATTTAAAATCCATTGACAAGTGAAGACAACACAAAGTCTCTTGGATCTTCTCCACCTAGATTCTAAGTAACATTTTATTGCCCATTTATCTACCTGTATTACTCTGACTCAGTGATCCTCAACTCCTAAATACTCCAGTATAAACCTATCCAAGTATAAAGGATCCTCTGCTTCTTAATTACCATAAAGAATTACAATATGGAACTCAACGGTGGTGTGGTACTGTCCTACCCAGAGACCCATGTGTCTTGATCTGTTTTCTGTTGCTATAATGGAATACTTGAGATTTTGTAAAGAAGACTTTCATTTTGGCTTATACTTATGTATCTTGGGAAGTTGAAAAAGATCCTGTGGCAAGGACCTTGTGCTATATGGTAGAAAGCCAGAAGAGCCAGTGGGAACACAACTCAAGAAACAAAACAACCTGTGCATGTGGGAACTAACACAGCTCCATTATTATTGTTCAACAATCATATTAGTTGCTGACAGTCCTACCGTCAAGCATGGGATCAGTGACAATCACATTTCAACAGGAGGTTTGGAGGAAGCGAACGAAAGCACCATATACCTTTTTTTCTTTTCTAGTCCAGAATTTATTCAGAAACACACTTTGAATTTGGCTGTCTTGTCTCTTCGATTTCCACTAGTCAAAAATAGTTTCTAATGATCATGGGCCTTAAGCATGTGACAGTTTTTCAACTTAAGCTGTGTGCTTTCATATGACCAGACTCAGGTCATGGATTCTTTGTGGAGGTACCATAGAAACAGTGTTAGACTTAATAAGAGAGATTAACAGTTTCTCTCTATTGGGTTAATATTTGGTCCTCAATTTTACAAAACCTATGCTATCTCTAAGAAGAAAACCTTTACCTAGCTTCCATGGGTCACTCTGGGGTAGATCAGAGAGCACTCATGACCCATTCCCATCTGCCTTTGCTGACTGGCACTCTGCTATGGGAAGGTTTCTCCTTTCTTCATTTATTTCCAGCAACATGGTCTTCGGGAGCTCTCTTTCATTGCATGTGTGATATTCTGTTTATCTTGATGTCCAGAGTGTACTAGATTTGGTAATGCAAGCCCCTTCAAACCTGCTCCCATGTCCTTTGGATGGGTCTTCATTGAAGTCTTTAAGGATTGCCTATTTTCTGGTATAGCAAGATGATTTTGTCTTACTTTGAATTTTCTTTCCTTCAGATTTGGAATTTACCTTTTCTCCAAGAACCTAGGTTCTTGGAAGATGGTATTTAAAAACTTAAGTCTGGAGGTTAGATGTGCTCATCAGTATTGTGATATCTGTGATATTGCTGTCCCTACAATGGACCAAGTGTACATTTACACATTATATACATACACATACATTATATATATACAATTTATGTATAAATATATCCTCACACAGGTACACCAGAGAGATAGAGATAGAGACAGAGACAGAGATGCAGACACAGAGAGAGACACAGAGATGCAGAGAGACACATGCAGACATGGAAAGAGGGAGGGAGATACTGGGGGGGGGGAGGAGAGAGAGACTTGTCTACAGTATAACCCTCAGGATCTGGTTAAGAGGTCTGAATGATGGCTGGTTAGGAAGGGACTTTGTGTGGGCTAGACAGCTGTGGGTACAAATTATGGCTTTGTCCACAGGCAAGGGTCAGGAAATATGATCCAGGGAGGAAGGAAGGGCAATTGCAGTTAAGCTGTTGCTTGGATCTAGACAGACAAAGCCTATTTTCCATTGGGGATATGATTTAGTTTTTCTTTATTTGGGATTTACTTTATTTGGAATTCTGTGTATGTGTGTGAATTTCTTCATATGTGCATGTGAGTACATGTGCCTGCAGAGGCCAGAAGAGGGTTTTGGATCCCCTGGAGCTGGAGTTACAGACAATTGTGAGCAGTGCCATATACTGGCAGCTGAATCTGGATCCTCTGCAAGAACAGCAAACACCCTTGACCACTGAACCAAGTCCCCAGTTCCTAGACTCATGTTTATAACAAAATGATTATGGAAAGTACATAAATCCCATCCCCTCATAACCATGGCTTTCTGTTGCTGAACATTCCTTAGCAAGGTCATGTGCTTTTCCCATTGAGGAACCTATACTGACGCAAAGCCCATAGTTTACATTAGGGGCCACTCCTGGTGTTTCCTGGGTTTGGACAAATGAATGATGACATATTCACCATTCTCTTATAATATAGAACATATGCTCCTCCTCCTCCTCCTCCTCTTCCTCCTCCTCCTCACCCCAACCCTTGGCCACCATTGACTCTTTCATTGGCTCAGTAGTTTCACCTTTCCCACAATGTTCTAGAGTTGTGTTCATGGGGTCTGAGCCTTTTGACTTACTGGTACTCTAAACCTTCTTTGAAAGACTTCCAGTTGATTAAGTCAGGCCAGTTAGGGATAATCTCTCTTCTATTAAAGACAACCCTTCAACAGTGGTACTTAGATGCATGTTAACTGAATAATGGGGGAAAGGTGTCCACATGCTTCTGAATGAATTTGCTTCCATTCTTTTCTCCATCTTTCTTGGGATAATATCTCTTGAAGCCTGCCCTAAGCAGAGAGAGTCTAGAAAGGGATGTCAGGAGAATTTCAGCTTAATTAAGCTGATCCATCAAAAGACCATCACGTGTACACCGACAGTACACCCATCCTGTCTCTCCATTTACCATATCTAACTAGCATCCATCCATTTACTTAGCAAAATTTATGCCTTCATACATAAAATCATAATTTTATACCTCTTTAAATAGTCAGAAACTAGTTCACCTTATCTCAATATATTTATTGATTTGCTTAATCCATGAACCTGTCTGCTCTGTTTCATTGATTTCCACATCTCCATCCCGCCTCCTTCTCCCTGATTTCTCTTTCACAGTCTGACTTTCCTGGATCCTGGGCAATATGCTGCATCCCTCACTAATCCTTCCTTGGACACTAACACCTGTTTTATATTTAAATAATGTATATATGTTTATGCCTGTATGTGTATACCAGTATGTGGAGGCCATATGTGTTGGATCCCCTTGAAGCTGTAGTTTACCGACAGATGTGAGAATTGAACTCCAGTCTTCTACAGGAGCAGTAGATGCTTGTAAATACTGGGCCATCTCTTTGCCCCAGATACTGACATTTTCACGTATAGAAGGGAAGGGAATGGGAGAGAATAAAGGATCAAAAGGGAAGAAAGGTGAGAAAGGAAGGGAGGATGAGAGAGAGAAACAACACTAATTTTGAAATATTTTAAAATACACTTTACATTCCTGTGTGTTTAATTTTACTCCTGTTCAACAAGGGACATCTTTACCTTAGGGAAAATGCACAGTCAAGAATGGAAAATGAAAAATCAAGTCAATACTCAGTCTCTGGTTTCTTATATGGGAACTTTTAGGTTCATAGCAACACAAAGCTTATGAGCTTTGGATACACCAAGACATATGCTTTCTAAATTCTAAGTGACATCTTAAAATACTAAAATCCCAGTTTGTTGTACTATGTGTCTATGTGCAGAGGAATAGTTTCTGTCCATGAAGAGATGCTCCCATCAAGCATCATGAAGAAGCGTAGAGCCTTCTATAGGGATAGACAGGGAGAAAGTAATTGGAAACGGATCTGGAGTGGGATGCTGCTGCTGACTCTGTCTCAGTCCTAGGAGGGGTCACATGTTGGAAAAAATCAGAAACACCAATTGGCTGAAGAAGAGCTATAAACAGAAGTACATGTGCCCTGATTCCTGCCTATGACTTTTAGAGGAGACAGAATGTAAGGGTTCCCTGGGTACCCGGAGAGCCGTCATAACTCTATGGTGTTTGAGGAATACAGATGTTCTTGTGTCCTTTTACTCTGTCCTGATCTCCTCCATTGAGCAATATGTAGGATCTGAGGGTGACTGCTGTAACCTTGCCAGCAGATGACTGAAACATAAGAAGACGGACCTCAGTAGGTGAGGATAGCAGATGCCTTCCCCAGGACTGTGTCTTAGTCAGGGTTTCTATTCCTGCACAAAATATCATGACTGAGAAGCAAGTTGGGGAGGAAAGGGTTTATTCAGCTTATACTTCCATGTTACTGTTCATCACCAAAGGAAGTCAGGACTGGAACTAGGCAGGTCAGGAAGCAGGAGCTGATGCAGAGGCCATGGAGGGATGTTCTTTACTGGCTTGCTTGCTTCTCCTGGCTTGCTCAGCCTGCTTTCTTATAGAACCTGAGACTACCAGCCTGGGATGGTACCACCCACAAGGGGCCCTCCCCCCTTGATCACTAATTGAGAAAATGCCTTATACTTGGATCTCATGGAGCCATTTTCTCAACTGAAGCTCCTTTCTTTGTGATAACTCCAGCTTGTGTCAAGTTGACACACAAAACTAGCCAGCACAGACTGTGATAGTCACAACACAGCAAGCCACCAGGGATAGGTGAGAGGTGGTCTGTCAGCATCTTTGTAGCAATCACCACTCATTGTCCCTGCTAAGAGTAGAGGGTCTATATTATTCCCACTGAGGCTATCCACACAGAAGCTAATACAATGAGCAGGGGCAAATATGTGCATCAGAGGGTATTTAAACACAGCCTTTCACCAAAAATACCTTCTTGATATAGATGGGATGAAGAAGGTAATCATCTTAAGGCATGGAGAATCTACTCTGTTGGGGCCTAAAAGGTTTTGAAAATATTATACCAAACAAGATTGAATTGACTAATGAGTTTTTAGTGAAAGAATAGTAAGTTGCCTCTCTTCGGGGTAATTTGAAAGTCTCCTTTCTGCAGACTTCCCCCACCATTACCACAATCCCACCCTCCTCTCCTGTTCATCTCCTCTCTGTACATTGCTAAACGGCCCAATTTACCCTTTGCCTTTGCTGGTGGCTGCCATGTGGACACCATGCTCTTTTGTGGAGGCACTACATACAAAGGACATCCATTGGGGTTCTTTTGGCCCTGCTTTAGTTGATTTAGCAATTTACTCAGGAGAGGATGATCCATGGTCAAATAGATGATTCTTGCAGGGGATATCCATTGGCAACTGTCATCTTTAATCTGCAGATTGTTGTGGTTCCAACTCAGGAAAAAATCCTGAAGCTCTGTGATGTTGTTGTTGTTGTTGTTGATGATGATGATGATGATGATGATGATGATGTGTGTGGGGGGCTCTTCACACCCAAATGAGCTGATATGATGCTAATAGCACACTAAAGCATTCCTAAGGCAGATGTGGTTGTTTTGTAGTGTATTGCTTTACAGTTTTCGAGTTGAGCTTGACATCTTGGAATCGCTAGTAAACCAGCTTCTCGTGCCAGGGAACATTTCTTACATGGGTGTGTGTTTCAGTTCTATCTCTGTTCACCCTCACAATGGCAGTCTCCATGGTCGAAATCTGAACTCGGATTTGCAAAGTATTTCCTTGGGTGTTCTAGTTTCCATTCACATCTTGTGGTAGCCCCAAGGAGTGCTGTCTTTCCTGTGAGCATCTAGCTCAGTTCTGAGGCATGCCCTCATCTTTTCCAAAGTCACACAGAACAGAAATTTCATACTAACTAATCAGGGAAGCTTCTAGAGGATTAGAAACACCCAAGCAGAAAGCTGTGAGGCAAATGCTGTCCTCCTTATTAAACTGGCTAAGTCTAAATGGAAGATATTGAAAAACCGAAGGGGAAAACCATGCTGGATTATTCCTCTACGTAAGTGGAAACATTGTTTAGTTTCTGAATTAGCTTCTCAAAGTACTTTTGGTTAATCTTCCAGCAGAGGATGCACTAGAAGAATCTTAGTAAATGGATTGATTACCTAGAACTAAAATCCAACTTCTGAGAATGATAAAAGTAGCCAATACAGTTGTTAACCTCTTGTTATGTTTGCTTCTTAACAACCCCAAGTCCACTTAGCAGACCAGCGTCATGAATACATGAGCTCATTTCCTTCTTTTGACATTTCCCTTAAAGCTTTTCATTTTGATGGTTGAGTCATCTTGACAAAGATGAAAGAACTGTTGGATAAAGAAAGATGGAGGACGCTGTACGAACTGGGGAAAAATGTAACTTTCTTGGAGCAGATATTGTTATTTACAGTTGTGACGGAATGATACTCCTCATGGCAGTAAGACAAGTCATGATTTGCACCCCGAGCGCTGGACTGCTATTCATATGTTGAGCCAGTAAAGCGAAGGACCAAACCAGATTTTTCCTTGGAAGAGCTTAAGAGACAGAGGGAATAAGGTCAGACTGTATCAGACAGAACAGTGGAATAACAGAAGATGTGAAAACCATTGAATCCTATTGTATGTCGGGAAGACTCCAGAGGTGCTGCACAGAGGAGGGATCAGAGCAAGGGGCTTCTGTGCCCACACTCCAGGAGAAAGAAGAAGAGGTCCATTGTGGGCATGGTCTAGAAGATCTGGGATAGAAACTGTGATCATAAAGGCGCCTGCCTTTCACTCCTTCATCTTACCTGACCAAAATGATGACAGCTTCCTGATATTCACTGTTTTTATTACATGTTGGCTACCATTTTAAGTGTTTTACCTGTTTTTCTCCAGTAAAAGATCAGGGCTTTACTTAGATGTGGACAAGCTGGGCAGTGATTGAGAGCCAGCTTTGGATTCAGACAGCTGTGTTTTTCTCCACACGGGTTGCCCCAAGAAGAAAATGAGGTGAGCAATGGTATTAAACTTCAGGTCTTTATTTGTTGAGTCCTGGGTTTGTCCACTCTATCTCTTAAGAGACTAAACTCTTAAGAGTCTGTTTACTTGCGTGGGAAAGTCATTCGACAGAAGACAGAACGCTGAAGTGTCTGAATAGATTATCAAAGCCACTTCTGGGAGGGTGAGGCTCACAGGGCCCACAGCCACCATTGCTCAGGGTGACTGCTCAGATAGGCCAGCCCTATCTAGAACCTCTTCATCTGGAACAGAGTCTTAGTTAGGGTTTTACTGCTGTGAACAGACACCATGACCAAGGCAAGTCTTATAAAGGACAACATTTAATTGGGGCTGGCTTACAGTTTCAGAGGTTCAGTCCATTATCATCATGGTGGGAAACATGGCAGCAGCTAGGCAGGCATGGTGCAGGAGGAGCTGAGAGATCAACATCTTTATCTGAAGGCTGCTAGCAGAATACTCACTTCCAGGCAGCTAGGACTAGGGAATTAAAGCCCACACCCACAGTGACACACCTCTTCCAACAAGACCACACCTCCAAACAGTGCCACTCCCTGGACCAAGCATATTCAAACCATGACAGCGAGGCATGTGTCCAGTGGAACACATGTGGCAGTGGTTTGTGTCATTTTTGACTTTATGGATTCAAAGTGCCCATGGTTTTCTACGCTTTCTATGTCTGACAACTGATTCTTGAGACTAAAGGTGACTTTGGAGCTCCATGTTGAAGATGAAAAAGCTTTTGATTCTCAGGTCCTCAAAAAAATTGTGGAGCAGAGCTCCTCCAGACTCCCTCCCATTCCACACACAGGTACACACTGAGCAGGAATGCCTGTTTTGAAATAAAGCACATAATAATTTCTCCAAGAAAAATAAGAACCCTGAAGTTGCTAGGTTCCTGTTTCCAGAAGTTAAAGCTACCTCACTAGTGAGGAGGATTGCCTGGAACCACGGGGTTACAAAGGGCAGTGTTTGCTCCTATACTATCGGGAAAATTTGGTTGTTAAAAAAAGTAAATTGAAAACCATCTGATAAAAGACAAATCTTAGAAACCTCAGCAAAGAAAAACAGGAGTAATTTTCATTATTATTATTTTGTCTTGGAAAATGAGATTTAAGTACTTGTTTCTTAGAAAAGTAAGGTTGTATTGGCCAGCAGGGTCTTGATGTGCATAATGAACCAAAGAACAATTTTCCTTCCTGTAGATCTTTGTGTTTTTTATTTTTTCCTTCAGACAAGGCCTCTCATTAGTTCTGAAACTCACCAGTTTTAGTTAGATGGCTGGCCACTGAGTCCCCCAGGATCCTTCTGTCACCAGCACCGGGATTAGAGACATATAGATTACAGATACACCCAGTTTTTGTGTGAGCATCAGGATTCCAAACTCAGAGCCTTTTGTGTGTGCAGCAAGTACTTTACCACTGAGCTATCTCCCCAGCCTCCGGCCTTAATGGTTTCAAAGCCTCTTCCTGTTCATCTGCATTTAGTGCAGTGATTCTGCAAAGCACTGTGGCAGCAAGGGTGATGCTTATGAAAAGTATCAGCAAGGGCTTTGTGTGCTGAGTTATGGACTCTGAGCTACAAGATTCACCTGTGAAATTTACTTGGTTTTGTTAATATCCCAGAGATTGGCACTATAATTATCTTCATTTTAAAACGAGAAACAGAGAGCTGGAAAGATGGCTCAGTAGTTCAGGATGCATAATGCTCTTACAGAGGACCAGAGTTCCGTTTTCAGTACCCACATCAGACAGCTCACAACTGCCCATAACTCTAGTTCCAAGGAATCCTACATCTTTTTCTGGTTTTGGGGAAATCGGCATTTATGCGCACATACATATCCACACAGACAAATCTACACATAATTAATAATAATAATAATAATCTTAAAATGAAAAAAAAAAAAGGGGAGGCAGGGACCAAGTTAAATGTCACGCCTTAGAAAACAGTAAAGTTGGGAGCCAATTGTGACACCTACTGTTATGCTGTGTTGTCACTGGTCTGCCAGGTGGCTTATGAGCTTGTGCACAGTACTGTAGCCACATGGCCCAGCTTGTGGACCTGAGCCTCTGGGTCCAGGCTGCCAGGATTTGTCAAAGTCATATTTTCTGACTTTAACTCCAGGACTCTTTCAACTTGGAATACCATAAATTAAAGCAAACACCAACTTGGTTATGGGGCAGACAGTCAATATTTTTAGAGAGTTTATAGAAAGGAAGTAATTTTGGCAAAAGAGCAAACTGACGGCAGTTTTACATTTCTATTTAAAAAGAAAAAGAAAAACTGATTTGAATTGGGAAAATTCTTATGCCAGAGAACTCTGTAAAGTATTCAGGGAGAGCAAACCCACTTGGCTCCAGTCTGCTGGCTCTTTAAAAAGCAAACTTCATAGATCATCTCACAGAACTTGCAGCCCCCTCTGCCTGATGCATAAAATGGCTTCATCTTTAGCAAGAGTTGACTGGCACAAAAACATCCATGTGGTCAAATTTTGTTTGATCCTTGCTGGGAAGTTAAGGACAATCCTTAACTTTGCGTGCACCTCTGTTTCCTTTTCCAGGACTGAAGTGCAGCCAGGAGAGACACGGGGGGGGGGGGGGGGGGGGAGGAAGGTGGGACCGGGAGGTCATTTTGTCTGTCCTGGAGTTCAGTCCCTTCTTCCGAATATTTTGATCACATGACCTTGGACTCCAGGCCTTTGTTTCTCCATCAGTAGGGCTTTGTTTTATGTGATTGAAAAAGAATTCATAGCTGAAACTCAAAGCTGACCCAACTCTTGAGAATGTCAGCAGAGCCACAAACAGGACATCTGTATTACTTGTTCCTCTCTCCAGGTCTCAGGGACCATCAGGAAGACTGTTAGAGCTAGCAGCATCTTCTTGTCATGATAGAACTGATTTGGTCATGAACTCAAAGCAGCTGTAGCCAATGGCCCAAGATCAAGTCAGTCAACAGTCTACCATGAGTCTCCATCCATAACTGAGGAACTATTGAAAATCCATGGTTTCCAGGGAGGCAGCTTTCTTTAAGGGTGTGGCTCCTAGTGGGCTGACCGTGCTCAGTTGGACCCTTGCATATTATGGGTAGCACAGATCGGACAGGTGGGTTATTTAAAAAATGAAAACAAAAAGAGGACACTAAAGTTGGAAGGGTCTGGGAGAACTGGATCTGGGAGGAATTCGAGGAAGAAGTTTGGGGTGAACAGGATACAAATTCATTGTATTAAATTCTCAAATAATTAATAAAATTATTATATTGAAGAAAAGATAATGCAAAGCAAGGCTGTTCTTTGCTATGGCTTGGACATCGGCCTTGAATTAACACGTTGGAAACTTGCTTCCATATGCAGTTATGTGGGAGGTGGAGCTTATGTCAATGGGAAATAGCCATTGTCAACTTGAATCAATTTCGAATCACTATGGAGAAATATTTTCTATGTGAGTGTGTCTATGAGAGTATTTCCAGAAAGATTTAACAGGAGGGAAGATCTATGCTGAATGTGGGAGCATCATTGATGAAACAGGGTCCAGGCCTAAACATGAAAGATGGAGGGAGCTGGGGCACTAACAACCATCTCTCTCTCCTTCCGGAGTGTGGATGCAATGTGACAGCTGCTTCATGTTCCTGTTACCATGACTCCCCTGCCATGCTGGAGTGTACCCTCAATCTGTAAGCCACAACAAACCCCTCCTTCTTCAGCTGCTTCTTGTTGGATATTTTATCCCAGTGAAGGAAGTGGCTTCTTAATAACAGGATGATTTGGCCTGATTTCCTATCTCTGTCTTTTATGTGCTCACTTGCCCTTTGGCCATGTCATGATGTAGTACAAAAGCCTTTGCCAGATGCTACCACACTCCCCTGGGATTTCCCAACTTGAGAATTGTGAGTCAAAGGTCTGTTTTATAAATTTCCAAGTCTGTGGTATTTTGTCAAAACAACATAAAATGGACCAAGACAGCCTTTGAACTGATGTGGACACTAAGAGCTCAGTGGAATTTAGTGAGAGTTATTAGTGTCTAGGGCTATGGAGAGGGCTCTGTCCATGTGGTGCTTGCTGTACGAGCATGAGGAGCTGAGCTTGGAGTCTTGGTGCTCACATAAAAGCCAGCTGCTTCTTAAGAAAACTGAAGAAAAGCACAAGGTTTTGTGTCGCCTGAATGCTGTATCCGTGGATTCCATGACTGCCAGGAGGAAGGTGGCTCCAGGCTGGGACAGCCTCTGGGAAACAGGAATGCTCAAGGGCCCCACAGAACTGGAGGTGGGAATGGAAGAGCTCAGCAGGCCAAGAATGGGGCTGTGAGGAGCAGGTGGACAGCAGGGCCACAGGATTCTGTTCATGAGGGTTAGACCATTTGTAGGCCTAGGGAAGCTCCTTCCAGGAAAGGGCCAGCAAGAATTCTGTGGTCAGGAGTCAGCCTGGAGCTTGGCTGTGTGGGAATTTGGCTAAATTCAGCAGGTCTTTGTTGTCTATACCTGTCTACATGGCTGTTCTGGAAGCACACACATTGGATTGTTTTTTTCAATTTCCCCTTGGCTGATGAGTTTAATAGTAGTTCAGAATCTCAGGGCTCTCCTCCTAGGTCATTTCCCAATATGACATTGTCCTTCCAAATTGTAATTCTTGCCTTTTAAGACTATAAATCACCTTCTTGCAGAGCATGCAGGGCAGTGGGGGAGGAGCTTCAGTACTATAGTAGTTGTATGTTCAGGAGACCACTGTTACACTGGAGAAGGTGATAACCTACCATGTCATTATGAGGCAGTTAGTCTCTAGTTGCTAGGAGCATTGGCTGGTAGTCACCTATAAGGGCTGGGATTGTACATGGGATCTATCTGTAAAGGTTGGGACTAGACAGGACTAGGACTGTACAGTGGATCTACCTGTAAGGGCTGTCATTGTAGCATGGGATCCACCTGTAAGGGCTAGGACTGTACAGTGGGTCCACCTGTAAGGGCTGTCATTGTAGCATGGGCGCTATCTGTAAGGACTGTCACTATCTCAAGCTCTATTGTTTAATTGGATTAATTTTTCTCCCTCATAGGGATACATGGCAATGTCTAGAGTTATTTTTGGTTGCCATAAGAAGGGCATAGTGATGCTGGCATCTAGTGAGCAACAATAAGGATTCATAGGATGGAATCCTACAATGAATCATCCAGCCCATACTGGCAAAAGAGTTGGGGCTCTGAGATGCTTCTCTAAGGGTACCAACCAAACTCAAGAGTCAAGACTTTCTCCTCATGACAGCCTGCACCCCTGAGTGGGTCAGATGTAAGGTAAAAAGTTCTAGACCCTTAACTCATAAAGACCAGCTAGACCTTTCCACGGTATGGGCTGGTCTCTGCATGAAAACTACTGTTTTACCCCTCTCTCTTTCTAGAATCCCCTTTGTTTCCTAATTGGTAATGCCTCCAAAAAACTACTTCTCCACAAGACTCCATGTGTGAGTTTTTGTCTCACAGTCTTCATCTCAGCTTGCTCAAACTCTGACAGCTGGCACAGAGAGCAGTTCATAGAAGCAGACTGAATGTTGTACCCTCTTGCTGCTTGTTAAAACTGAGATAGAGTTCATATATCTATTGTGAGTAACTGGTAAACATAACAATAAAGTGGCAATGGTCAGTCTAGGGAAGGATTAGATGATACCTAATTCTCTCTCTCTCTCTCTCTCTCTCTCTCTCTCACTCAAACTAACAGCTTCCTTCTTCCTCGGTGCTGCCTGCGAGGTGGCTGCCATCTGAATTTCGGCATCATGGCTGCCCTCCGGCCTCTGGTGAAGCCTAAGACTGTCAAAAAGAGGACCAAGAAGTTCATCAGGCACCAGTCAGACTGATATGTGAAAATTAAGCGAAACTGGCGGAAACCCAGAGGCATTGACAACAGGGTGCGGAGAAGATTCAAGGGCCAGATCCTGATGCCCAACATTGGATATGGGAGCAACAAGAAAACCAAGCACATGCTGCCTAGCAGCTTCCAGAAGTTTCTAGTCCACAATATCAAGGAGCTGGAAGTGCTGCTGATGTGCAACGAATCTTACTGTGCTGAGATTGCTCACAATGTGTCCTCTAAGAACCGAAAAGCCATCTTAGAAAGCAGCACAGCTGGCCATCAGAGTCACCAATCCCAACGCCAGGCTACGCAGCGAAGAAAATGAATAGATGGCTTACGTGCATGTTTTGTGTTTAAATAAAACCGCAAAAACTGCAACAAACAAACAAACAAACACCCCACAGCTTATTGGGAGAAAGCCCAGAGACCAGGATCAGGTCTTGAAGTGGGAAGGAGAGTAAACAATATCTGGGGGGGGGGGGGGGGGGGGAAGCTTGATGGCAGCCTCAAAAAGAAGGAGAGGCTTCCCTTTAAGACCTGGAGAGAAAAACACCCTAGAATTTTAAAAATGAATATGCACAGAAATCAAAAGCACTCGGTAAAGAAATAATAATGCTTAATAATGCTTAGTTAAGGTGTGTGTTCTAAAGCCAGACAATAAAACGCTGAATAAGAAAACCTGGGAGAAGAACTTCATTACGAGAGACAGGAGAGAGAAAGATCTCAGCCATTAGAGTAGTGGGACATAGTGAGGGAGGAGGGGAGAGGAGTCTTCTGGGAAATCCCTGGCACAGTCCCCAGAGAAATCTGTAGAGCAAAGGGGACATCCGAGTTTTAAAAGCTTTAGGGGTGGTGGAAAGATTTTCATCATGTGGCTGAGCTCAGCATAGCATGTGCATCAAAGAATATTGTAGAGCTAGGTACTGGTTAGGAATAACAACTAGGGGCTGCGGTCAGGCTACAGTCCAGACAGCTTCCTCTGTCCCTGCATGAGAGCTTCAGGGGGACATGCTTTCATCTCTTCAGTCTCATGGGATCTGGTCTCTTTAGAGTGCTAACCATTTTCAAAGGGCAGACGTGTGTTTTGACAGCTATATGTGGCAAAACGGCTGATTAGCTCCAATGTGTCCTTTCC
This sequence comes from Rhynchomys soricoides, assembly GCA_019843965.1. NCBI lineage: Eukaryota > Metazoa > Chordata > Mammalia > Rodentia > Muridae > Rhynchomys > Rhynchomys soricoides. The sequence continues at coordinate 807,599 of JADRCH010000103.1, forward strand.
TATATTATCACACATGCACATTTTAATGTGATATATGCTGCTTAGATTCTGTTTAGCTTGGCAACCTGCTCATTCCTGACCAATGGGAGCTAAGTAGTTCTAACACATACAACTCACTGGCTGGCTCATGTGCTTCTCTTTCTCTTTTTCCATTCTCCCCCGCTGGACTATGGCTATAAGAGGGGAGTCTGGAGTAGTCATCAGAGAGGCTGCATATTGAGGGTATCAGATAATAATTAAAAAAATAGAAAGAAGGAATATGGGTCCTTAGTGACTGATATATAAGATATGAACTCAAGGCCACCTTTTCAAAGTTAGGGCTTTTAAGTGTGAGAGATACTTCTTTGGCTGGTATTAAAGTGATACATTGGAACCTTCTGTTGTATCTATGAACATATTTAGCATAGGAAAATAATGATAATAAAGACCATAAAACACATACTATTCTTGGTTATGAGTTTTGTAAAACAAGAGTTTTATGTTACATTCTCAAGATAAACCACACAACTTCATTATCACATTCTTGCTATCTAGACATTAGTTCTAACCAGCAACAGAGAATAAGGTTGGGAACAAGGGCAAGTGAAGTGGGATTTTCTGATTTCTTTGGAGATTTCTGGTTTCTTTGGAGATTCGGTTGTGTCATGTGATGTTTTTTTCTGGAAGCTGTGTTATGAGCGGATGTTTTGCTGAAGCAAACCCATGAGACGATGTTTTGTTGAGGCAGACATTTGAGAGGACATGTGGTGTTTGGGAAGAGTATGAATAGTATCCAGTAGACAGTTGACGATGCTCTAGCATTGGTACACCTTGCAATACGTTGCTGGTTTTTGCTGAATCTTTGCTTGTCATGACTTTGAAGAGAGAAACACACCAAACTTCTGGTGGTATTCAGGCTGCTTTCTTGCTGCCTCTGAGGACTCGTGCTGATTGGCAGAATCTTGTGGTTTCTTCTGGATTGAGTTGCTGATTTGTGTTTGATGTTTTGCTAGTAGACTGGACTGCTGACAATGAAGATTGGAATCATCCCAAAGAACAATTTCTAAACAGGTCCACAACCTCCATTTCCTGTTATCCTTTCTTTTCCACAACTTCTTGTGGGTGGTGGGCTAGAAAGGAGGTTGAAGCGTTAAAGAACCATAATTAAAGTAGGTTTTGAAAAATCTAAGCCTACAGGTATCACCCAACGTGGGGTGCCATCTGTAAAACAAAATTAATTCCAAGTTTTCTTTCTCAGTCCTGGCTCCCGGAATGACGACTCTGAGATTCATTCCTTCTCTTTCAGTCCTGGCCTACTTCTTCTTTCTTGTCTCCGCAGTGTCTGCTTCATTGTCTAAGTTCCTCTACCTGCTGGTTTACATCTGTCTCCTCAGTCTATCTGCCTGAGTTCATCTCCCTTGGATCTCTCTGCATCTCTCTTTTATCTCCTTACTATTTCCCAAAATCCTCTCTCTTCCTGCCAGTATCTCACCTCCTATTTCCTGCCTCAGCTCATTGGCCATCTGCTTTTTTATTGACAGGTAATGTTTATAAGAGAGTCTCTTTACAGGCAAGCATATCTGAATTCATACGGAATTATACTGAAAATATATATACCCATGCCTTGAGGTATAATTATGTTTGGGGTAATATTTTGAAAACTTAATTCTGTGTAGTCTTTCTTCATATAGGAAGTGTAGAGCAGGAATCTTATATATCTCCTTCGAATAGCAAATCCATATATATTTTCAATTTACTATGCCATAAGGAGTACAGTAACTGCTATAGAACCTTTTCTTTCTTAGTCGCAAAGCTAACAACTCCCTTTTCAAATTATTAAGGAAATAAAAATATAAGACTTTCTCAACTGATTTGTGAAAAGCCAAGAAATTAAGAAAGAATAAAAACAAAGCAAGGCCAAAACCTATTATGTTTTCCAACAAATATACTTGAAATGGTATTTGAAATCTAAAACTATTCAGAGACATTGGTATATTTACACACAAAGATGGTATTGTAAGTAGACACTGAAGGTATATGAGGTGACACCGTTTTTTTTTTTGATCAAAGAGTCATTAGTTGCTTGTGAATACTTGGAAATAGATCACAACAGGGTGAAACAGTTATAGTCTACTACAGGATTCTAATATGTAAGTATCAGTGCACAGCAGTTGAATAATCATATGTCAATGTGTCAAATAAGTATGTAAATCCAGATAGGAAGTAATGAGCACCCTCATATTACACAGAACTTCATTTATGCCTCTTCTTGAGCTCCAACACTTGGGTCAAGGTGGGTAGATGCCTATTCAAGTTAGCTTTTGTTTGGCACTCACTGCAGCTGGTGTCTTATGGGATCCAGAGGGAGGGCTCCACTTCTGCTGGGGTCTCAGATGCCTCTGGATGTACCCAACAGGCAGGACTTTGATAGGAGGTCTGGTTTCAACTACTTTGAAGACTTTGAGTTTGTCCTTTGAGTTAAATTTCTCTCCTTCCTTCCATATTATTGGGCTTTTCAATGACATTAGTGGGCATTTTGGGCAGCTAATGACTAATATTTAGTATATTATATTTAGTTTATTTACCCTTCCTCCTCTTTTTCCTTCTCCTCTCCTATCCCTCTTCTTCTCTGTGCCTCCCCTGCGTGTGCGTGTGTGTGCATGTGTGTGTGTGTGTGTGTGTGTGTGTAGACTAGAGGTCAACTTCAGCACTATTCCACCTATATTCTTGAGACAAATGAGGTTTCACATTGTCCCTGGGATTTTACTATCTAAAATAGGTGGGCCAGCTAGTGAGCCCGAGGAAGCCACCTTTTTCTGCTTCTCCAACTCAGGGATTATTACCATGGTAACATTTGCATTTTAATGTGGGTTTTGGGGATCGAACTTGGGTCCTCATACGTGTATGGTTTTACTGTCTGAGCTGCCTTCCTAGGCTTTTTTCCTCTTCTCTTTAGCAGCCTCATTCTGTCAATATTTGAGTGAGTTCAAGATCTTTAGGGAGGAAAACTGGCTTATCTTTGTGTGCCATGTTAGGTCACAGAACACTCAATAATTACCCCATGCATATGTGGCTGCGGTTTTGGTCAGGGAGCCCCTCTGCCATTTTTGGGGTTAAAGGAAGGACAGCCCTCACTCAGTGGAGAGTATTGGGCCCTCCAAATGACAGATGCAGTATTGTAGAAAGACAGTCCTGTTTCTCAGAGAGGAAAGTCCATTTTTGCAACAGAGAAAACCATTATCAAAAAGTCTCAACTGAAAGCTATAAGCAATTTTGCTGGAGGTCTGTAAAATATTTTCTGTATTTGAGTTGAAGATGGTCTTGGTTCTGCATGTGTTATTGACATCAGATTTAGATGTAAGTTTTAGACCTCTGTTTTCTGTACAGAAATCTTGTGAGGGAAAGCAGTGTCAACTAGCCTTCAGTATGTTAAGAATGTGGAACTTTGAATGGGAAAGAAATCAGAGCTCAGAAACTCTTGAATCCTAGGGAAGATAAGATCATTTGCTCTGGGAGACTGTGATGACTAAATGAAGTAATCCATGAAACACCTGGCAGTTGGCAGACGATCAAGAAGATATGCTGATTGTTGCTCTTCCTAGTGGAACTGAAAGTCTTAAAGATTTGAACACATTTATCCTGAGTGGCTTGGATTTCTGTGGTCATTGTTTTACCCAGTTAACTTTTTGTTTGTTTGTTTTTTTTTTACATAAAAAGGCCTCCTATTACCAAGACATAAAGAAAGATGTCCAATATACAAAGGAAGGTCGAACAACACTTCTAAAACTTTTAGGGTCTTAGATGCTTTGACTTGATTGCTGGAAGTTTCCACCAGGTGATGAGTAACTCCTCAAGAAGCTATTTTAAGCACAGGCAATAAATGACCACTTGAGAACAACTAGGACTCAATGTATTAGTTGTTTGCAACATACTACAATCATAGTTTGTTTTATGAGACAGGTTTCTCTGTGAAGCCCTGACTGTCCTGGAATTCTCTATGTAGACCAGATTGGCCTCTAGCTCAGAGATCTTCTTGCCTCTGCCTCCCAAGTGCTGGGATTAAAGGCATGTGCCAACACCACCTGGCTCTACATTTAGAATTTTAAATAAAAACATCAACTAGACATGAGTCAACTCTCATTATACTTTGAAATTACAAAATTCATAGTATTATCCAACCATTAAAGAGCATGAAGAGTAACTTCTGTTTATTCACAGGGGAAAAAAAGTACTGAAGCTTAAAATAATGATCTAGGACAGTTTTATAGCATACTGTCATTTTTGTACAATCATACTTTAGGATTGATAATAAGACATTATTTGCACATAGAAAAATCAGAAAAAAATCCCACAATATTGATTATTTTCAGTTTCCTCTGTCGCTTCATGGGAATTTCTATTTTGTATGGAAATCCTTTGTATGGTTCAAACTTTTACAATGAGGAAGAATCACTTTTAAGATTATAAAGCAAATTTCAAAGTGGCTGAAAATACTCAAAAGTTGAACTGAAGCAAATCTTGAGTAAGTATGATGATTAAGTAGACCTACCACATGACACAGCTGCACCACTCCTTGGCATGTGCCCCAAAGATCTGACAGTCTGCTCCATAGGTAAGTCCTCAGCTGTGCTCATTAACTTTATTTACAAAAGCTAGGCAATGCAAACAACCCAAGTGTCCTCCAGCTGAGGAATGGACAATGAAAGTGTGGTGCATATACACAATGGAATTCTGTCCAGATGTAAAGAGAAATGAAATCATGAAATTTGCAAGTAAATGGGTGGAAGTAGAAAGATTATGCTGAGCAAGGAAACGTGGGTCCAGAAAGACAACTACCATATGTTTTCTCATTTGTAGTTCCTAGCTCTGAATCTCTAGATGTGAGAATATAATCTGGAATAGCCCTGGAAACCAGGAGTGTACAAAGGAACTGTGGAGGATGTGGGGGTGGGTTAGGGAGGAGCTAGAGAGAGGAGACTGGCAGAACAAAGGTACTGTGCATGGGCAAAGAGGAGAAAATGGGGCTGGGGGTAGGGAGGAGGGGCAAAGCAAAGGGACCTGAGGGAGAAGGAATAAATTACACTAAGGTTCCCAGAACTGATCTGACTGGGGTGGGGTGGGGAATAAGGAAATAACAGACACAGGTATACAAAAAGCCCAGATTCTAGGCTAGGCTCTCTGATGGAGAAGTTTCACTTCCCCTCAAGTTCAGTGTGTTTGTTTATTATATACAGCTGAGCAGGGAGCAGGGTTATTGCATACAGCTGAACAGGGAGCTGGGTTACTTATACACAGCAGAGCGAGAAGGCAGGTTTGACTAATCTGTTTCTGTAGGGGAGCAGGCTTCAGGCTCTAAACATCTGGGATGGGAGTGGATGAAACTATGGTGGACATTTGCTGCACAGACTGTCAACATTTGTAGTCAGGCCAGAAGAAGGATTTACCATCCCTCTGAGCTTCACCCAGGGGAAGGCTTTGCCATTCCCCTGGGGCTGAAGCATTGGTCCTTGATGTGGCTGTGACCATGTCAACAAGACACATCCACTCAGGATTTCACTCACTACACTAAGGATGTTTTAAAAAACAAAACCCATAGAGAATCATATTATTTTATGGTTACTTGAAATGCATTACACACACACACACACACACACACACACACACACAGAGTATATTTATTTGAAGTGATACTGTTCCCCACAAGAGCCATAGACTAACAGAATCCATAGTACCTGGCATAAGAAACGTCTTTCAAGTTGTTGGTCAGAGGTAAAGTAAAGATTTCTGGTTCTTTGGAGACTCAGTTGTGCCACATGATATTATTCTAAAAACTGCCTTATAATAGGATGTTTTTGCTGAAGCAGACACAAGGGAGGATGTTTTGCTAAAAACAGACATATGGTATTTTTCTAAAAGCAGCCTTTAAAAAAGAACATGTAATGTTTTACTAGAGCAGATGAGAAAACGTGATGTTTTTAAAAAGTATATAAATATAACCCAACAGATAGTAGATGATGCTGTGTGGTATTGGTATGCTTTACCATTCTTTGCTGGTCATCGTTTGTTGTGACTTCATAAAAATTAACCAACCAACCAACCAACCAACCAACAAAATGCACCAAAGTACTTTTGCTGGTATTCCGGTGGCTTCTTGCTGCTTCTGCAGACTCAGGCCAATTGGCAGAGCCTCAGGGTTTCTTCTAGATCCAACTGGTGTTATTGATTAGTAAATGGTGTTCACAAGTGGATCAAGCGGATGCTGCTGATTTGTGTAAAACTAAACTGCTAATATTCTGACAACATAGATTGAATTCACTTGAAAAAACTATTTCTAAACAGGTCCACATCCTTTTTTAACCTTTCCTTTCCACTTCGTCTGGTGAATGGTGGGCTAGAAGGGAGGTTTAATATATTAAAAAACCCTTATTAAAAGTAGGTTTAAAAAAAAATAAGCCCACACAGAGGATTCTAAGGGATCCCTCAAATATTGTTAACCTATTGTTATTGATCTTGATTATCTATCAAAATTTGAAGCTAAATCTCAATTGCTGACGACACCACAGGTTTTGGACACAGGACTTAGAGGGATCTAGCAGGATTTGACTTGGGAACCTCCCTCTGATGCTATGCAAACTGGCAAGGGAGAAAAATAATCAGTAGTTCTCCAGTTGCAAAGCCTATGAACTATGACCAGCATAGTGTGAAATATCCCCAAAGGTACAAGAGTCATATTTATGTGGTACAACCAACAGTTGTATAATTGGATTTAAGGCCAAAGAAGCTTCTTTTTGTAGAAGATGGAGAACATTACATAAACACATAGCTGGCCAAAGTGTAGAGAACAATTGTTTGTGGGTTTCCCAGCTGCCTTACACTTAAGGCTCAGGGAACATCACAGATAATGAGACAGAAAGACCGCAAGAGTCATTGACCAGAATGTCTCCCGTGAGATTATATTTTCTATATTTGACAGGGAAGTGCACCCATGAAGTCTCAACAAGATGGTTGTCTAAACAAGACCTGAACAATGACATCACCAATTGACATGACAACCCGATGGGGCCAATGTCAATCTACCTGATGAAGAGCTATAGGTAATTAATGACTACACAGGGATGGAGAATCAGTTTTCCCCAGGGATGAGCTCCTAACTGGTTAGCCAATACCAAGTGGTCAGCCTTAAACACACATACATATGAGTTACACTAAACGGACTCAGCAGATTATATTTACATGTATATATGTAAAAGTAATAAAGAAAAAGAAGCACAGAATTTGAGACAGGTAGTCAGACACATGTCACAATTTGCTGACATGTCCAGTCAGACATGGAGCAGGAGGGCAGAACTGGGGATGCTGTAGGTACACTATCATATATGAATTTCTCAAAAATATTTTAGAGGGTAATTAAGCACAAACAGAATACTTTCTTGCTGCTTTACCAAGCAAGACAGCTTTCCTACCCTTTGGTTATTGTCTCCTACATTTTGGCTACCTTAGGCAATTTCTACTAGTCATTTCAGGCCTGTTTGAGTCTGTTGCTTCTAGAACACAGGTGTCCCATCCATAGATTATCACACTGCTCACTCTGTAACTGCTCTCGGCTCAGCTCTTAAACCCACCACCTCAAACGGTTTCCCTTTGACCTCTGGACACCCTTCTTTGAGCTGGCTCTGAAACCGACTTTGAAGGATTATAAAGACCCCTTTGTTGCTCATTCATTGGCCACTGCTAGATTGCTGCTGTCTGAAATGTCACCAGTGTGCCCAGAGCTTGAGGCAGAATTGTATTAACTTTAGTGCAGATTTTCGTAAGTGCAGTGTTAGCTCCCATGATTCTACTGTAGCAGGAATGGGATGGGGCCAGGAACCTGCGTTTCATCGAGCATCTTGGGGGATTCTGTCCTACCCCAGGGGTTTTTATGGGGATGCTTCAGTACTGCAGTCAGAGAGGGCTCTGGGAGTCATTTAGTGCCAATCAAAGCTCTTTAATTTGCTTTATGCTTAGGCATTTAGTGGGTTGGAGAGATGGCTCAGCCATTAAAGCATAGGCTCACAACCAAAAATATAATTAGGCATTCAGTAACATTTTAGTTGGGGAATTGGGCCCATCCACATCCCCAGATCCAAATCTACCAAATACTCCCACTTGTAACATGTTTTGAAAGGCTGATTCCACCTCATGATTCCAAAAATCAACAAGCAAAAAATACTCTCCCAGGCCATTCTAGCTGTGGTGTGGATGTCTTTTGTTATGTTAGAAAATATATGTAGAAATATTTTTGTCTGTTTTAGAGATAAGTTAATTATATCTAAAATGTATTTTAATTATCTTAATTCTTACCCTTCTCATGTTACCAATATTTTGGTGTATTTATTGAATGATCTATTTTCACAGACTGAAAGAAAGTGAAGTCTGTTATTGCATAAGTGAGTGTCTATCAGAGTCTGTTTCTGTGTGTCATTCCATTGGGATAGCTGCTAGTCTTTTCTCATTCCTTTATAATTCTATATTTATATTATAGTTTATTATCTGAAAGATTGTCTTTCTTCACTCTGATTGTTCTTTCATATGTTGACTTTTAAGTCTCAAAGAATAATTTTTGCTTGGTTCTGGAAAACTCTGAGCAAAACCAATCTGATTAAGAGATGACGATACCTTGCCATTTTGTATCTAGTGTGCATCCTAGAAGCAGATCACACTTTTCTGTGTCCTCCTCCATGGTGCCTTTTTATGGTCTCTCTGTAGAGTCCCCTCATTTCTGGTCAAGGTTTTGGTAGGAGAGTGCCACAGAGGTGTGGTAGAGTAACAGGCTGGCCTCAGAGTTGGGTTAGATGCTTTATCCATGTATCCCAGCTGCTGGTCTGTAACATTAATAGCACGTAGCTCACAGGTTAACTACGGATGAATGAATCACTACATACAGAACACCCAGAATACTCTCGGCCTGCATTCAGGTATGTTACATGCTTGAAGGTAAACAAACCCCCTTTCCATTGAAATAACTCTTTATCAGTTTACACAAACCATCAGTCACATTTATAGTTTCCTAACTTTTAGTAAGCTTAATAATTTCATAGTACTTGTGTTTACACAACATACATGGGAACTCTGAAATGAGAAACATGTTTTGGATGGGTGGGTAAAAGAATGTACAGTCACTGTATACTTCAAATGTAGATGCTTTAAATGGGCGAGACAGCGTTCCAGAGACCCGACGATTTGCCAGCATAGCCAATTCAGAAGAGCCCCTGCTCAGCATGTAGCAGCAGAGTGTACAGAAAACCAAATTCTTAGCATCTTACTAGGCAGAGGCCACACTCAATGGAGACAGGGCCTGTTTAGCTCAGAGGCTGCAGCTGCACAAGCAGATTACTGGCCTCTGGCACTACGGGGCATCTTAGAATCCACCACAACATAAGCAGACGCCCTATGCTCAGGCTCTGGTAAATTGGTCCCCTTTTGCCTTCACTCACTCCGTTAGGTTGGTGGTCAGTATCACACACCACAATATAGCCTTTGTTTTGAAGTTTTAACTCAGTGGATTTTGAACCAGTCACCAGTGCATGCCATCTTATTTGCCTTGGTGTTCAGGTTCTTTAGCCAAATTCTAGCACATATTAGAATTTGTTCAACACATTGCCCCATGAAGTAGACTCCTGGACTGTGCACAGTGCCAGTCGGGAGCCTTTTGAAGAGACACAGTCTACTTAGAACTGGAAACTGTATGATCTTCGTCCCTGCCACCTGACAAGGAAGAGTTGGAATCTTGTCAATGATTCTCAGACCTGATTGCATGTTAATTTTATGGTGCTTATGTTTACAGTGCTATATACACTACAGAGCCTTACATACCTCTCTAGTGCCCAGGGTCACTGCAACACTGCTGTTCCCACCTGGCAGTCCTATCACATGTCCCCTCTAAGATCTACTGGGCCACCCTTGTGACAACAGGGACATCAAAAGGAGGCAGAAGAAAAGTCAAACTCTCTAGTCTTCCGAAATTGTCTTGGCATCTTGGGAGGGAGCAAGTACTCATACTCATTCTGACAGGCCCTGAGAGACTGGATCATATCCCTGGCTCCCATGTGGTTTCTTGTTAAAGGTTGGGGCTTAACAAAAACCTCTGAACCCAAGGCTCTCTTCTCACCGCTGTGGCCATCTCTGGCCGTGCTTCTGTTTCTCTATGCCCTTCACACAAACCCATCTTAAGTACAATCTCTACATTTTCTTCTTTTCAACACACAGTGCTGGCAAAACTGAGTATCCATGTGCGTGAGAATGAAATTGGACCTATGTCTCTCACCCTTCACCACAATGAATTCCAACCAGCTCAGAGACCTTAATTTAAAACCAGAGACTCTGAAGCCACTAAAGGAAATCATGAGGAAACACTTGACATAGGTATAGACAATAGAGTTTTGACTAGAACTCCAGTGCCCACCCCAAGACCTGGCAGTGGGACTCTATAAAATATAAAAGCCTTTTCATGGCAGAAGATGCTGTCAACAGAATAAATAGGACAGCTCACAGAGAGGGGGACACTCTCTAACAAGCATGCTTCAGACAAGGGCTTAGTATCTAGAGGGCATGAACTACAAAAAGTAAATAGCCTCCTCATTAAATAAGAATCAGTGCTGCCAAACAACAAACAGCCCAATGATCTGAACAAATAGTTCTCAAAAGACAAATGTCCAGTTAATGTTTATAAAGGCTTCAGCATCCTTAGCCATCAGAAATGAAAGTTAAGCATTACTTTGAGATTCCATCTCACCCAATGAGAATGGCTGTCATCAAGAAAGCAACGGTACTGAAGATGTGGGAGAAAGGAAGCCTTCTTTGTGACCTTAGGAGCATAAACATGTGTAGCCACACTGAGCATCAGTGTGCAGGTGTCTCAAAAAATTAAAAATAAAAGCAACATATGATGCAGCTATATCACTCCTGGGTACAGACAGGAAAGATTCCACAGGGTACTGCAGAGATATCTGTACAACAGTGTCTCCCTCACGGCACGTCTCAGGACACCAAGGAAACGGTATGAGCTTCGTGGAAAAGAGAAATGTGCCTCAAGTTGTACTATGGAACTGTTTTCAGCAGCAAGTAAAAATGAAATTACAAAATTCTCATGAAGATAGGTAGAACTGGAAACATATTAAACACTGCAACGGAGGCTCAGAAACACAATATATATGCATATGTATATATATATGCATATATATATATACATATGCATATATATATGTTAATAAAATTTATTTTTTATTTTTTCTAATATGGGATCACAGCTCTTAACTATTCAATATGTTTACCCAGGTAGAAACGAATATGGGTAAAGCCAACACACTTCAAGGAGCCCATGAGGATGACCGCAAAGGAGGCTTTAAGCAACGGGTGTGGGGGAGACGATAGCACAAAACGCAGAGGGGTGACTGGGGCCAAAGGGTGCAGAAGCCGAGCTGGGAAGGGTGGTGAGGGAGAAGGAGCTAAAGTGTGTGTGAAAGTCCTGCTGGAAACCTGTTACTCGGGAAGCAGACCTTGCAAGGGATTTAAAAAAAAAAGCCAACAATCTCTGTTCGTCTCCCTTTTTCACGGTGAGCCCCTTTATCCTGGCTTCTGTCCTTGCACAAGTCAGAAACAGTAGGTACAGCTCCACCAAAGGTCACACCCGACCTGCAGAATCCTCTAACTCTCCCCTCTCTTCTCTCTGTTTTCTTGTTTTGGTGATGGCTGAGGGCAGGGCTGCCCCTTTAATTCAGGGCTGCCCCTTTAACTCAGGGCTGCCCCTTTAACT
>JADRCH010000103.1:819381-840906 GCA_019843965.1 Rhynchomys soricoides
TGCCCCTTTAACTAACTCAGGGCTGCCCCTTTAACTCAGGGCTGCCCTTTAACTCAGGGCTACCCTTTTATGTTTTGTTACTTTCTGCTCATCTGAGTACAGAATGTTGGAGTGCTTTAGAGTGCTAACTTTAACATTGGTCTTGTGAATTTCTGTGAGAAACTGAAGCTAAACACCTTAGCAGTTCGCAACTTTAAGGTTTTTTTTTTTTTCAAATTTTCAAACCAAAATCAATTTTTTTTTCAAGCGAGAAGATCTATCATTAACCACCATGCTGAACATTGAATGCCGAAAACTTTTGTTATAGATATTTTTCTTAATAAACTGCACCTAAAACTACAGTATAAGATAGTACTATGTGAATTTATTTATGAAAAAGTCATTTCCATCTCAACTGATGGTCGATTCACAAATAATGTCAAGATTGATACTGTTTTCACGTTGTCAAAAAAGGGGTTGGAGAGATGCCTACGTGCTTAAACCACTGTTCTTGCAGATGATCTGAGCTCTGCTCCCAAGTCAGGTGGCTCACAACTTGTAACTCCAGCTTCAAGGTGGGGCGAGGACCTCAAAAATCTGGCCCTTTTAGAGCCAAAACAAGATCCTTCTACCTTATGTTACTCTTCTGAGGTATTCTGTCTCAATGATTTAAAGCTAATTTACTCACCGTCTTTAGGAAAGGTATTTCCAGAGACAAACTATTAAAAATCTTACTACATGTCTGCACTATGATGATCATTTCAACAAATTTTGATAAGAAATACTAATTTTGAAATTTAACGAAGCAAAATTTAACCCCTCCCCAAATAATCCATTTTTTTCTTCTGTTGTCATACTTATGTTGTAAAAATCATCCTCCATTATTACTAGGTTTTGAATCCCATCAATAAACAAGTGGAAGACATTTTTCTCTCTGGAATAGAAGTATCTATGTACCATCGCAGACTCTGCTATTTGGCCCTGCAGTGCCTAAGGCATTTGTTACCTAGTTTTGCACAGAGATGTTTCCTGGCCCCTCAATGACTCTAATATAATTTCTTCCATGCACAACTCAGCTTCTAGGCCACATGTTATTGGACTTTTCACTGCTTCTTCAACTGCTCTGACCTCTTTTCTCTTTCTCAAACACATTACAGGATTCCCCCAACCCCCATGGGACTCTTGTATTTGCTGTATATTATCCCAAGAATAGTTAAAAAGTTCATTGTCTGCCTTAGTTATTTATCTCATTACTGTGATAAAATACTTAGACAAAAGTGATTTCAGGAAGCAAAGGTTTATTTTGATTCTCAGTTGAAGGTGGAGCCCGTTACTTTTCTATTGATGTGGTGAAACACCACAGCCAAAGCAACTAATGGAAGGGTTCACTTGCTTTATGGTTCCAAAGGCTTGCTTAAGGTTCTACCATGGCAGAATGGAGGCGTGGTGTCTGTGGCAAGAAGATGAGGGAGGCCTCACACCTTGAACTGCAAGAGTGAGCCAGAGAAAGGCAACTTAATTCAGGAAGAACTTATTTGGCTCACAGTCTAAAAAGGATCAGCCCATGTAGCTTGGCCCTAAGCACTAGGGGAAAATATCATGGCAGCAGAAACACGTGACAGAGTGTGTATTTACCTGTGTCAGACAGGAAGCAGAGAGAAAGCTATAGGCAGAGGGCAGGAAGAAGACTCCCTAAGAACTGCTACCAATGATGAACTTCCTCCAGCAAGGCCACACCTCCTAAGCCTTCCCAAACAGTGTCAGCAACTGGGGAATCAAGTGTTAAAAGTCAGAGCTGTGGGAGCATTCTTATTCAAACCACCAAATCCATCATGACTTCTCCAGAAGGCACAGTGGGAGGAATGTGAGGCTGTTGGTTACATTGTATCAGAGCCAAAGTGATGAACGCACACAGGTCAGTTCGTTGTTTTCTCTTTGCTGAGACTGTGACCCATATCCTGGAGTGGTGCTACTCAAGGTCAAGATGGGTCTTCCCATCTCAGTTAGGTAATCTCTGTAATCCCTCTCAGGCACACCCAGACAATTGTCTCCCAGGTGATTCTAGACTCTGTCAAGTTGACAGTCACTATTAGCATCTCACTTTTTTTTTTTTTTCCTTTTTTGTATTTCATCAAATCATGGTCTTCTCTACTAAAATGGGAGGTTCAGAATATCTTGCTTTATTAATCAGTGACTAGCATATCGTAGATGCTCAGTAGTTACTTCTGGAGTCAGGGAGTAGGGGATAGACACCCTAAGGCTGAGGTCCTACAGAGCAGTCCAGTTTGACTATTCCCTGGTAATGTTCTTTGTAGTTTTTAGTTTACACAATCTAGCTAGTATGCACAGCAAAAGAATCTTCTTACTGTTTACTGATTCTGAGAGGTTTGGACACTTACAAGTGTAGTTACACTTATTGTCTACCAGCATTGGGTTGCAGAACTCTTATTCTTGTTCACTCTTCAAAGTAAAGCAAGTCAGAGTGAATACTTTTCTCATGAATGAAGACCTAATCCTTAGTAACATTGGTACTATCTGAGAAATTGCTAGAAATTCAGAATCTTGCCTGAGACCTAATCCCCACCCTGAGCTGAACTGTGTGCCACACTCAGGCCTGGATACTGGAAGGTTTGGAGAGCTAGTCTTGATGAGAGAGGTGGTCTTGATGGTGTAGTGGCTGCCATCATCATCTGTTTTTGTTTTTTTCGAGACAGGGTTTCTCTGGGTAGCCCTGGCTGTCCTGGAACTCACTCTGTAGACCAGGCTGGCCTCGAACTCAGAAATCCGCCTGCCTCTGCCTCCCGAGTGCTGGGGTTAAAGGCGTGCGCCACCACTGCCTGGCTGCCATCATCATCTTTGAGGGCCCTGAGACCTCTCTGCCCTGTTCAGCACAGCTGAATCCTAATGGAAATGGCTGCCACTGCTCCTGTTACCTGGGGCCACTTTTGTTTATCTAAAGCACTACAGCAAAGCTTAGTGGTAACATTTCCCAAAACCTATTTATTTGCAGATATTAGAATAGCTTGCGATCTCACGTAGCTGCCCCTCTGTCCCCCTGTTGGTATATCCTGATTATGGCCTGGTATGTGTCAGTGTCTGTCACTGGAATAGTCCCAGGTAGTCCCCTCTCCCCAGTGCCTACCAAATCAAATCCTGATGCAGAGAAAAAAAGGTTTTCCCCTGACTTCAGCATTTGCACTATTTGTTCAAACCATCATTATGTGCCCCAGCATTGACCTTTCCAAGGATGATTGACGGTGGGAGCATCCATTGCCTTCAGGGGAATCCCCTCCCCCACGGGGTGTGGTCTGACATATAATCATTTGACATAAGCACATTCCCTAAAGTTCAGGTTATTTGGTCTTAAATGACATCATATGTGGGCCAGCAGCAGTCCTGACAACCTGCTTTTCCTTCTCCTCTCACCAGGGTTCTGACACCTGGGAGGGGATCCACACCCTTGTGGGACCTGGCTACAGAAGGACTCAAGGAGCCTGTTGTATAAACTTTCTGAGAGCAGGTGGGACAACAGATCTAAGGAAGAGGAAAAGTTGTAACCAAAGAGATCTGGTTAAAATGTGAACAACAAGTGGGGTGCAGTTTTCTCCTAATTCTTCTAAACAATGAGTGTTAGAAAGTGCTAGAAAGATTACACTCCCCTTCGTATGCACACTGACAGTAGGGAGATGGGCTGTTGTTGATACAGCCAGACTGGCTTTGAATGGATTAACACTGTCTTGGAAACTCTATCCCATGGCAGTCCTTTTGTAGACTCTCTTTCTCATTGTAAAGGTGCTGTGTGTGTGTTAGAAATAACCCCATTATGTATCTAGAAAAGCTGTATTTTCTTTTTTAACAAAAGACGTTTTAGATGTTGGAGAGAAAATAATTCATAAGAAGCCCTTGTTGCTTATTGAGTTTAATAGATAATAATGATAACAAAAGCCTTCTCTTTGTATAGCTAAAAGGCATTTCCCACACACATTCTTATTTCATCCTTCTATGAGCCCTGGGGTTATCAAGAGCTGTGAAATGATTCTCATTTTGGCAAACTGAAGCCTGGAGAAGCGATGTGGTCAGAATAGTGAAGTCTCCCTCAGACCAATATATGACTCTAAGTTTAATCTTCTCTCTGGTTTTAAAAAATGTTTGGGGTTAAGGTAAGAGTTTCGATGACATTGAACCATGTACTGCCTACATGGTTTAGGCAGCAAATTTATCACAATAGGCGTTTGCTCACCTTTTCCTAGGATTGACTTAGTCTAGTCTCAGACTAGAGATGATATATGTGACACACACATATACACACACACTAACATACACGCAGACACACTAAGACATGCACATACTGACATACACAGACACAACATAGAAACAGACGCATACACAGTGGCACATAGACACACTGACACACTTACATAGACTCACACACATGCATACATACATATATCAATACACCGGCACACATACAATGACACACTCACATAGACACACTCTGACACACACAGAGACATATAGACACATGCATAGATATAAACTGACACACATACACACACTGACAGACACACAGAGATATGGACTCACACATGTAGACATACACTGACATACACTGACACATAGACACAGACAGACAGACAGACACACACACACACACACACACACACACACACACACACACACACTCATCTCATTCTTCCTTCTTTCACTTATTCCCCAGACCTGCTTTCTTTCCACTTCTCCTCCCCTCTTGGTTTCACTGGATCTTAACTTGACTCCTAGTGTCCCTGAGAGATTCAATGAGAGGAGGACACCAGACCCAGAGAAGGACAAGGAGGGGGAGCAGGGAGCCTGGAAGGAAACTAGGAAGGCAGGGCAGGTGTGGAGAGCAGATTTCTTGGTCTGACCTGGCATTCTGAGATGTCCCCTGCTGCTCTGGAATCTCTGTAAACACACACTCAGTCTGGAATGACTTTACAGCTCAGCAGGGCCCTGTGAGTGCCAGACTGTGAGGTTGCTCAGAAAAAAAGGGAGGGGGTGCCCTCATCTCTGCCTGTGTCCTTTGCCCAGGCCACAAGTGCCTATAGCAGCTGTGAGATCACAGGCATGGAGATGACCTGTGCATGCTCCCATTCTGCTGCAGGCCTGCTCCACCAACAGGAGCCTTGCAAAGACCTAGTATGTGTCTATGCCGGTACAGAGAGCCACACCTAATAATGTGCCAGAAAGCCATGGAAAAACAGTCTTGTTCTTATTTTTTCCCAGGGTAGGAACATTCATAATTTTACTTACAATACTTTTTCTTCCCAACCCTGCCCCTCACTTTTTATAAGAAGAATCTAAATCTTCCCTGATGTGATTACATTTCTTTCTTCTTTTTGCTTAATGGTACATTTTTTTTTTTTCTGAGAAGTCATGGGTGGGCCTCTGTCTCACTATTGTAACTGACACCCAGGGCTTCTGAACAAGAGGGTAAGAGCCACAGTGACCTGGTAGGACCACTTGGGAGGATGTAGTCTCTTGAAGTGTAGGAACCTGGGCATAACCATACATAGCTGCATTGTACTATAGCATGCAAACAGAGAGCCTCAAAGAGCTTTCTATTAGTGAACCCCCCTACCCCACAGCCTTTCCATGCCTCTTGAGACTTGCTCAGCTTTGGACTTGACATGATGGGTGACAAGGACAAGAAGAATGGACAGACACACAGACATATGTACAGAAAAATGGATCAGGTGGGCTTTGGGCTCTAATGAAGATTCCCAAGCAGCCTAGAAACTCAATAAATTTATTATATTGTAAGGGTCCATGATTTGCTGAAGAATGATACCCCGGACTCAAATAGTAGATACAGAGTGTTTTATTCTGCAGAAGTCCAGCATGCGGGGGTCTCTCATTCCAAGATAGAGACCTGGAAGTGAGCTTGAAGGCCCAATTTCAAGCACATTAGGGGAATTCCAGGGTAGGTGACATCTATCTTAATCTGTTGGGTCCATCTCTATGGGCATTCCCTAACCATCACTGGGGTGTGGGGGCTGGAAACTGTTTTTGGGGAAACTCTGGAAACCATTGCTGAGGAAGTGTGGAAACTGCTGCAGACCCTTTGTCTTTGCCTCAGGCCAGGTGGTGGAGCAGCTTCTGATAGCAGGGCAGTTTCTGACTAATTGCTTCTGGACCCTATGGAGGGCTTCCAAGGATTTAAAAAACTTATGTTCGTATTCAGCTAAGCTATCAGACAGGAGGTTAGGCAGCATGGGAGGGTGCCTCCCAATAGGGTCTCAAAGCAGAGGGGACCTAAAGCATAGGGGGTGTTCCTAGCCATACATAAGGCTTAAGGTAGAAGAGATGCCCAGTCACTGACAGTTTCAAGGGTTAATTTGGTCAAGGCCTCCTTCAGGATCTGATTCATCCTCTCTACTTGCCCTGAACTCTGGAGCCTGTATACACAGTGTAATTTCCAATTGGTCTCCACAACCTGTGCTAGAGATTACGTTACCTGAGAGATGAATGATGGCCCATTGTCAGACCCAAGTAGGGTAGGCAAAAGATACCTGGGTATGATGCCTTCCAGAAGCTTCTTTGCCACTATGTTGGCAGTCTCCTTCTTTGTAGAGTAGACTTCTACCCATCCTGAAAAGATGTCAATAAAAACTAGCAAATACTTGTATCCATCTGTTCCTGGCTTTATTTCTGTAGAATCTGTTTCCCAGTTAGCCCCTGGCTATTGACCCTGATTCTGGTTCCTGGATCGGCTCCGTGACTGGGGCCTAAGGGGTTCATGGCCTAGCAGGGGGCCCAGTCTGAGATTACCTGATCAGCCAATTGTCCTAAGTCACATACTTTGTACTTTGCCCCTCACAGCAATTCCTTCAGTTTTCGGTGGCCAGGTGTGAAGCTTGATGAATCTGATGGATGAGTTGCTTAGCAAGCTCCTTAGGTAGGACAGGGCGGCCTTCAGAGGTCAGCAACCATCCATCTCTTCTGTAAACTCCTTGCATTTTGCCTGATGTCATTTGTCTTCATCAGTATATTTAGGGATGGCTGGGAGCACTTTGTGTGTGTGTGTGTGTGTGTGTGTGTGTGTGTGTGTATGTGTGTGTGTGTGTGTGTCAAAGGAGCACTCTGTGTGTGTGTGTCAAAGGAGCACTCTGTGTGTGTGTGTGTGTCAAAGGAGCACTCTGTGTGTGTGTGTGTGTGTGTGTGTGGCAAAGGAGCACTCTGTGTGTGTGGGGGGGGGGCAAAGGAGCACTCTGTGTGTGTGTGTGTGTGAAAGCTCCCAGGATGTTGTCAGTGGAAGCTTGGGCGGCCTCCCTTTCTGCTTTATCAGCTAGCCTATTTCCTTGAGCTATTTCTGATGTCCCTTTCTGATGCCTGGGGCAATGAATTATGGCCACTTTGAGAGGAAGCCATGATGGCTCCATAAAGCAAGTATTCCTTCCTTATTTTTGATGGTTTTTACTTCAGCAGTCAATAATCCCATCTGCTGTCAGTGTAGATGTTAGCTGTGGCTCCTTTTGCCAGTTTTAAAGTCTGGTTAGAGCCTTTAGTTCAGCTTTCTGGGCTGAAGTTCCCAGCGGCAAAGCAGTTGCCTAAATAACAGAGTCCAAGTTCATTACCACTGCCCCTGGGTACCTGATTCCATTCTGGATGAAGCTGCTCCCATCCGTGAAGTAGATACATTCCATGTCCAGCCAGGGTATGTCAGTAAAGTCCGGCATGATGTTCTGGATGTGCCCCAGAACTATAGAGCAATCATGCTGCATGTCTGAGGACCAGTCAGTTAGCAGGGTGGCTTGGTTAGGACAGATGATAGCTTATATCTTATTTGAGGGAGATTCAAAAGTAGAGCCTGAAAGTGTACCAGTCTGGCATTGGACAACTGGGTGGATCCTTGAGGGTCCCCTCAATAGCATGGGGAAGTGGTGATAACAAGTTCCTGCCCCATGATTATTTTGTCAGCATCCTTGACTAACAGGGCAGTGGCAGTTATAATCTGGAGGCAGGCTGGCTATCCTTGGGCCACCAGGTCCAGCTTCGTAGATAAATAAGCCACAGGTCTTTTCTATGGTCCCAAAGGTTGGGTGAGCACCCCCTCTGCTATTTCCTTTCTCTCATCCACATACAGGTGGAAAGGTTTGTGAATGTCTGGGAGGGCCAAGACTGGCACCTCCAATAAGGCTCTTCTTAGAGTCTTAAAGGGCATGTCCATCTCAGGGGTCCATTCTATTTTGTCTTCTTGGCCCCTGGTGGCCTCATATAATGTTTTGGCCATCTCCATGAACAGTGGTACCCAGAGTCTACAAAACCTGGCATATCCCAGAGGTTCCTGCACTTGCCTTCTGGTTGATGGAACTGGGATGCTAAGCCATAGTTTACTTCTGGGGGTGTCCAACAGCATGAGTTGGCTGGCCCCCCTTGAATATGTACGTCAGACAGGAGACCTTAATTTGATGAAGCTGGGAGTCCTTAGCAGATGGTCAGTAGCCTAGTTGACTCAGCTCCTGTAGAAGGTCTTGTGTGTTCCTGGTGTGTCTCCAAGTCTGGGGCCCATAGTACATACTGGAGCACAGTTACTTGAGCGTGGGCCTGCTGGTACTCACCCAAGTCCACATTCAGTGCCTCCTCAAAGGTGGTGGGTGAGTTCTTGAATCCTTGAGGCAGGAGTGTCCAAGTCAGTTGTCCCTTGAAGCCTCTCTCCAAGTCTTGCCATTCAAAGCCCAATAGAGGCTGGCTTTTGGGTGCCAGAGGCAGGCCTCAAAGCCACTCAGTGTCTGAAGCTTCCAAAGGATGTCAGCGGCATCTTGGTTAACAAAAGCCATGTTCACAGCTGACTGGTGCTTCTCTGGCTTCTGAGTCAAAAGCAGTGTAGGTCCTATAGGCTTCAAAAGTTCTTTCTAGATCTTCCCTGGGGCTCTCATTCTTTCCCTGTATCACCTGGCTCACCTTAGATAGATGTGTGGGCCCTCTGGTGGCCTCTCGGAGGCTCCTATCAGAATCTGGGGTAGACACAGAGCCTCTCCTTAAAATCCCAGTCAGGTCGAGTCAATGGAAAGGCTGCATGGATATCATCCTGGACTTCAGCAGGCAGCCCATTTGCTCCCAGAACCAATTTCCGGGTGGCTCCTAAGATCTTCTCTCTCTGTCCTCTGTCCTGAAGAGGACCCGGAGCAGTTGCTGACAGTCTTAGGCATAGTCTCCTGAACTGCCAATTTGAAGCCTGTCATGAAATCACTGTAGCCTTCTCAATATATCACTGAGCAAGGAGATGGGTGTATTATATACAGCTGAAAGAAGAGGGTTAGCTAATCTCAAGAGGAAGGCTCTCTAGGGGAGTAGTTTCAGATTGCAGGTCGTCAGGAGGTGGAAGCTGTGGCTGATAGTTTCTGAACATGATGGTTTCAGCCAAAGTCATTTGTTCCCAGCATCTATTCTTGGGCCTGAGGCTTTATGGTTGAGTTGCAAGCCTGACCTGTGAGAGGCTTTGCCATTCCTATGGCTCTGTAGCACTGGGATCATGACAATAATATATGTTCACTCAGAACTTCATCAAGTCCCCACACATGGATACTATGGCTGGCTTGTCTCCCTTCAGATGGCCTGCTCTGCAAACCAACTCTTAGATACAACTTGGCAATGCGTCATATGTTTGTAAGACTTTGAGCAGTGAGTTTTCAAGATTTGCACTCTTGGTTACTCCAAGTAAGCATAATGATCAAAGTAGCAAAACTGGTAGAGATAAGCCTGGTGTATCGTAAGTCTATAATACTGTGGGTGGTGAAGGCTAGGAAAGTGAGGAATGACAGCAGAAGAGAGGGAGGGAGGGAGGGAGAGAGAGAGGAGACAGAGGATACACACACACACACACACACACAGAGAGAGAGAGAGAGAGAGAGAGAGAGAGAGAGAGCACACTATCAGCATTTTGAAATTTTCCCTCATTATTAGAGAAAACCTGAGATGAGAGAATGGAGGATCTGAGAGGTTTTCCTGGAGTGAGAGAACACACTCAAGACAGAGTAAGGCTTCCCAAGAGTGGATCGCATCTCTGGGGTTTTGGATAACTCAACTGATGGGTGAACTTCAGTGGAGGGAGAATTAGTCATTAGTCAAGGCAAGCAGGAAGATCATGACTTTTAGGAATGTTCTGAGATTTTCACTGAATAGGGTTTGCTCCCCATTTCCATCCTTACCTGGAATTTTTATAGGTCTCACAGTGACAAATGGATGGATAGAGAAGACAGCTCAGCACTACTAACAGTATGAAACAAGAAACATCTTGGTCAGCCTTGGTTTCAGCTGAATTTGAACCACCAAGTGGTTGCTGGGAATTGAACTCAGGACCTCTGGAAGAACAGCCAGTGCTCTTAACCGCTGAGCCAGCCCTCAGTGGAATTCGAATAGTCTTGTGTTTTAACTGTTTGAGTGGTCATGGACTGTGCTACAGTAATTACAGTTCTCACACGGCACTAGCTAGTCATCATGCTAATGGTCAAACAAACGGTATACTGTCGAAAAATGAAAATTTCCCTATCTCCCCCTAGCAGGAGCCTGAGCAGCTGGGGTGGTTCATTCCCTTAGTGGGGCAGCTCAACAGACGGGTCATCTAAGAGTGTTTTGTTCAGTTGCTGTCCTGTAGAAAGGCTAGTTGAAGGACTAGAGAGTTCATGGGTAAATTTTATGTGTGGTTTTGGTTTACTAAGGAGGAGAAAGAGTGAGATTGAGATCTACATTTTCATGGTTTTTATTTGTGCAATCTTTTCATCTATGTAAGGT
The DNA here is from genome assembly GCA_019843965.1 of Rhynchomys soricoides. Lineage (NCBI taxonomy): Eukaryota > Metazoa > Chordata > Mammalia > Rodentia > Muridae > Rhynchomys > Rhynchomys soricoides. The sequence goes on from JADRCH010000103.1 coordinate 830,131, forward strand.
GTATTGTGTTCCTGCAGTGTGCTATGTATCTGACATTGGGGATCTTCCCATGTACAAAGTGGATCTGCCATCTGAGAGTTGTGGACTAGAAGGGAAGATGGACAGATAGAAGGAACATACGGGTCACTACAGGGCTGATCACACCTGAGGGTTAGCTGTAATAGGATGATGAGGGCAACACACATGAGAGCAGAGATGCCTTGGAGGATTTCTAAGCTGTGTTGTGGAGGGCTTGTAGGAGTGGACCAGGTGACAAAGGGCACACACATCAGCATTTCAATGTATTTTGCTATTGGTAGCAGAAAAAAATGCTTATGAACGAAATAGAATGCAGATGTTTTACTACTTATTCAGGCAAGCTTTTGACCCTCAGGTAAGGCTATGGGAACAACTTGTCCAAGGTCCCTGTTTGTAACCCCAGGGCTTGTAGAATGGACAAAAGCTTCTATTGGGGCTTCTGCGGCCCAGATATTCTTGGATGTGTTGCGTTTCTTGGGAGCATGGTTAATTTACCAGGGTCTACACTTTTTGAGAAAACAGTCTCTCTTTCTCAGCAGCTAACAATGAATAGCTCCTAGGTTAGAGTGGGTCCTTGTGCTCATGCCTGCCTCTGCATGCTGGGATTTGGCTCGTCTAGTACAGGCGTTGTGCAAGGTGTCACAACTGTTGTGAACTCATGTGCAGCTGCTCTGCTCTGTCCAGAAGAGAGCCCCCCTTTGTGGTCACCCACTGGCTCTGATAAGAAGAGAACTTTGTTTGACTCACAAACAAGAGAGTCACACTCCAACTTGTCTAGAGCAGAGGTAGGATCCAGGTTGTGGACTGCCTGTGAGACCTCATGGTATAAGGTATTGTAGCTGAGAGTGATCCCCAGACAAAAGCTGAAAGAAATACTTTAAGGGGCAATGGGACTTGTGATTGGCTAAAGTCTAAGCAAATCATTTAATGATTAAACTTCCGTTTTATAATCTATAAAATAAGAACAATACTAGTACCCATCTAGAGATGGCACTAAATATTAGGTAAGAGGCTGTAGGTAAAGTCTGTTACCAGTTCTTGATTCAGAGAAACAGTCCATACATGTTGACCATTCTTGTTTTATATAACTTTCTGCCGATATATATAACCCAGTGGTTATAAAGGTAAACTTGCAGAGTTGGGCATTTATCAGAACAATCCAAATTCAAATTCTAACCGTCTCTGTAAAAGAAATGTGTACATTTTTAGCCACCTCCTACGTGGAGTCACTACTCCAAGGCCTAGTCTGTCAGGACTCCACCTTCTGTTTCTTCTTTTCCTCCTTAGACTAGAGATCAATTTCAGGGCTTCCTGCATACTGGGTAGATTGTGAAGTTTCACGCTGCTGTAACACAATGCCTGAAAAGAGCGGTTCAGGGAAGGAAGGGTTGGTTTTGGCTCTTGGTGTCAGGGTTCATTGTGACACGGAAGCATTAGTATTAACAGGAGGGAGAAGGAGTTGGTGACACCTTGTTCACAATCAGGAAGCTGAGAGTTGGACTTTGGTGTTCAGATCACTTTCTCCTTTTTCTTTTCTTATTAAATCTGGAACTCTAGCCTGGGGGATGGTGTCGTGCCTCCCATATCAAGAGTAAATGTCCTCACCTCAGTTCTACCTCTCCAGAAAGGCCCTCACAGATACACATAGAGGTCTATTGTCTAGAGAATCCCAAATCACCTCAGAGTGACAGCGAGGACTAACTATTGCACTAGGTAAGCAGGGTACCACCGAGTTACATCCCCAGCTGTTGCTGTAGACTTCTGGATATGTTTCCTGAGTCAAATAGGATAGAATGCAGTCTTTTGTGTCTGGCTTCTTTCACTTAATGTGATGCCTGTAGAGTTTATCCATGTTGTAGCATGGCTGTTACTTTTATGTCTTTTTGTGTTGACTGGGGAGTCTACAGATATAGCGATACCATATTTTGTCATCCCATTCACCAGTTGGTGGACATTAGCTGTGTTTCTAAATGTATTTTTGTGAACAAACACTCCTGTGAATATTTGGGCATAAATACGTGTGTGTGCATACTATATTATATCTCAGTTCTAAAAGTCTACAGTGCTAAAAAACACCAAACTTTTGAAGGGGATGATGACTGAGTCTGGTTCTTCTCCTTGGGAAATAGCTATGCTTTTATTAGGTATTGGAAGATGCAACAGTGACCTTCATCTAACAGAGAACTTACTATTTCAATTATAAGATCAAAAGTTGACTTTAATAAAGTACTTCATCAAAAGTAGATCAGGGATTAGCCTTACTGCTTTTGAAGTTAGAAACAGGCTATAGTCTAAGAGCTTCCATGGACACTACATAATAGCAGGGAGCATCCTGCAGAGGGCAGTGGTGTGGCTGTATGTGCCTTTCACACGGGGGACCACTGTCCTGTGAAGCTTCGAGAGAATGGAGGCCATACAGCTAGTTCTCTTTTGAGTCAGCCATCTCTAACTGTCCTGGAAACAGGGCCTGTTCTGTTTCTCTAGGCCAGGTCAGAAATAGATCTGAGCCTTGGGATGCCTCCCTACTGGGTGCTGTAGCTCCAGATTCTGGGGAGTCCTAGGGACGGTGACTTGTTTTAAGCCAAGGAAAATTCCAAATAGAGTTGCAGAGGGTGGTGGCCTTGCAGAGCCGGTGGGGCAGGCTGGAAGTCCTGAGGGAATGAGTCACAATGTCCTACACACCCTTCGGTCTGGAGAGATCTCAATGCTCCCAATCTCAATAAGCTTATGAGTTTGAATTTTTGTTCTAGCCTTGGAGTCTCTCTCTCTCTCTCTCTCTCTCTCTCTCTCTCTCTCTCTCTCTCTCTCTTTCTCAGATGTGAATGGGTAAGACCTGTGGGTGACATTTTGGGTGAAGGAAGCCAATTGGGACTTATGTCTTATTAGGATACATGCTTTATAATGTCCTTCCCCCAAAAGAACTGGGCTCTACTCTCTCAACAGAAAGTTGTGGAAAATTAGACACATTCTGTGGAAAGCCCGAGTTAACATTCAAGTCTCAAAATCTGATCTTAGGTCAAATATCTCTTGCTTCTGCCAGTAAAAAGAGCCCAGATGTTTTTCTATTTACTTAGGCAAACCCCTGAAACACAAGTGATATAAAACTTTACATTTGCAATGTTAAGAACCTGTATTTGGAAAGTCACGAGCATAAAATATATACTGTGAAACGGGAGGTCAAGATGGTGAACTCATTTCAGAACCACAGTCTTTGACTCAAGAATTTTGATGGGGTCTTCATGTTGGTTGAGCTTCTTGGTCCTAATATCATTGACAGAATTAAATCATGGTATTAAAACACTGAAACACTAATGCTTTATTTTTATTGGCAAGAACCAAAATGATCTAATACTAATGCCACAAAACATCAGTCACTTTTTTTTTTCCTGATGAATAAGATGAACTTTGGCTGCTTATGATAGTAAATTTAATAATGTCAGTGATTTGAACTGTTTCAATTCGAAATATGCAGAAATGTGTTTCTCTGTTTCCCCCCTGCTCTCCCTCTCTCCATCCTTCTCCCCTTCTCCCTTTCATTTTCTTTACTCTGTACTACTGCTCTTAGGAAGTTTTGTGGCAAATCAGCCCACATACATAGGTCAGAACATATCATTCCCATGTACCATGTGCACGCCAAACTCTGCGTACCCTGTTGGGCTCTTTCTCACAGGTGGTCTGAATTTGCTTCTAGCTGGACCTGTAAGCAGATTTAATATTTCATAAGCACTGCTGTGTCTCATGCCTCCATTATTGACACCACATGGAAGTCAGGAAATTGGTTCTTTCTGGGAACAGTTTGCAGAAATATGCAGCCTGTCAGCCCCTTTCTCATGGGTGCATTAACAGAGAGGCTCACAATTACAAGTAACGAACCTTCTCCAGATGTGTGCAGCAGCTCAGCTCCAGCTTTATCTCCAGTCCTGAAGATGGACTTGACAAGATGGATTATTTGCGGCTGTATTGTAATAACTTTGTGAAATTGGAATTCCCAATGATGGTAATGGAGGGTGAGGAACCAGCAGCTGGGCAGCGGAGAATTCCTCTTTGAAAGTAAACAATAGAAAAGAACGGCAGTGCCAAGAGCAGATCAGCTGTGGCGTTTGCCTGCTCTGAACACCAACTCGTCCAGACTGTTTCTAATTTTTTCCCTTTTATGATTCTGTTTATGTTACACACATTAAAGTTAAGTCATGTCTTTAATAAGATGGAAACTGGAAGTGAGATTTGGAAGTGACTGAATCAACCTTCTCAACTTGTTTCTTCTCATGGAGAGTACAAACACAACTGACAGGAAGGGGTATACCAAAGGAAACAACTTTAATTGTTGGCTTCATGGAAAATCCAATCCAGCCTTTCATTCATCCTTCTCCCGGTAGACACTCTCTATATGGCCAAGGGCTTAGCTTAGCTGACACGTTCCTGAAGGATCACTACGATGTGTATAAGAAAGGATCTTGCAGTAAGTGATGCCGATATTTTCTCAGTCTCAAAAGGCAGGGAGGTTTCCCCAGGATAGTGGAATTGGGAGTCAGATTCCCTTACATTGTATGGGTAGATGACTACAAGGGAATATTCTTTTAAAGCAAGGTTATATTTCAACTTTTCTTTTCATTCCCAGGTGCCCTGAGTTGATGGTTAGAAAACGGAGTTCCTTTGGGAGTTATTTGTATATCTTCAAGGTTGGCACTCTTAGCTGCTTGATGTTGATGTCCTAGATAAAATTCTTCAAGTCCAGCTGTTGGGATTTAGCTTAATAAGTTTGGACAGAGGGATTTCCTATGTCATTGAAGAGATGGAATCAAAACAGAGTTGGTCACTCTGCATCTTTATTTGTAGCCCAGCTCTGATTCAGATGCATTGTAGAAGAATGTTGCAGACAAGAATTTCTTCCTCTCTCTTTTTTTTTTGAAAAAAAAAAAAAAAGAACCCTTTTAATACCCTGTGGATTTAACTTTGGTTTCTAATTTAGGAAGACAAAATACGTAACAAAAATACTACTATCGAAATGAAAAATTACCTATTAAGTCATCCCACATCTCCATTTGCAAATTAAACATTTGTCAATACAAAGTATGTAGGATAACCAGAAGTCATGAATGACTTACATGGTAGTGGCAGGGTTTAAAAGGTCAATTTGAAGAATTATTTGCATGCTCATGAATAATAGTCAAAGTCTTGTAAATAGCTAAATAGAATCCTACTCTAGTCACTTAGTTTAGTGTCAGCATTAAAGCTAGCCTGCTAATTTAGTGAGAGCCATGAATGAAAGCATTTTTGTCGGGGGGGGGGATGTTAAGTAATTTGTTTTCTGAGGGTGGTGCTGTAGGAGTAGGAACTTTGGCTATACAGGGTAAGTGCAGGGTTAGGCAGATTGGCTAGATAAACTGTGGAAGTTCAGCTCTTATCTCTCTTTTTGTCTATCTGTTTCTTTTTCTCTCTTTTTCTGTCTCTCTCTCTTTCTGTCTCTCTGTCTCTCTGTCTCTCTCTCTCTTTTCCCCTCCTTCCAGTTATTCTGAAGACAATTGGGAGGACAGTAGACTAAAAAATAAGAGTGTGTCTGAACAGGAGAGAATTCTGGAGAACTCCTTGGGCTGTGATTTGATTAGAGTGATGTGCTTGACTAGACTAGAGATAATGGGTCAGTGATAACTGAAGCCCAAACTCATAGAAGCCATTTGAATAGTACAAGGAAGGTAGGAGGAATGCTAAAAAGGATTTCCTCAATCCCATTCAGCAGCAGAGCTTGGAGGGTATGTAGACTTCTACAATGGTATGTCTTTAAGACTGTTTTATGTCATCATATCCAATGAGTTCTGAGAAACGTTGCACAAGACCTCATGAAACAGCAACAAAGAGGACCTGCCTTGAGACTTGGAAGAGCAATAACAAGGTTTGGTCCCTTTAGAGAGGTGCATGGTGAGGAAGTAGTCAGATATAGGTACAGTCAGGTATAGTATAGTCAGGTATAGTAGTCAGATATATCAAGAAAGTGGCTCAGAGATGGAGGCAGGAGATAAAAACCAGGAACCTGAGAGGGTAGAGAAGTCATCAAGAATTGGTACTTCTAGGATGGTCTGTTCAGTTATCCCACAGAGCCCATAGGTGGCTTCTTTTATAGACTATCATGTCAGCATCAGTAGATCCAATGTCAAGCCTTATGTATTGGCAGGATCAAGACTGCTGATAGATTCCTGTGCTGGGAAGAGAACTGGCTTGGATTCTGAACATGTGGATCAAATCTCAAAATATTGTACCATCTTGACCCCGGGACGTTGCTTTCTTTTTAGAGTATTAGAAAGCCTTGTGGTTCAAAACAGCTATCATTAGTGGAAAAGACACTGGGATATTATTGTCTCATTATTGTCTATTGCTGTGGACATGATTAAAAACAACTCAGGGAGGAGAGGGTTTATTTCACCTTTTAACCCTCAGGTCACACTCCCTCACAGAGGGAAGTTCTGGCAGAAGCTCAAGGGAGGAACATGGAGGCAGAACTGAAGCAGAAGCTTTGGAAGGATCACTGCTTATTGGCTTAATCAGATCTTGTTCAGGATCACCAGCACAGGAGACACCACCCATAGTGATCTGGGACCCCCATATCAGATCATCAACTAAGAAAATGTATGTGTCTCTTGTGTTCTTTCTTTGTTCCCTTGACCCGTTTATTTAGTCTTATTATTTTTTAATTTTAATTTTAACCTTAACAGTTTTGCCTGTTTGCTTCCTAAAGAGATGAAGGAAAAGAAGATGGTGTAGGATGGGTGAGGAGGTTGGGAAATTCTGACAGGAGATGAAGGAGGAAAAACTGATCAGAATATATTATATGAAAAAATCATTTCCAAGAAGAAGGAGGAGGAGGAGGAAGAGGAGGAGGAGGAGGAGGAGGAGGAGGAGGAGGAGGAGGAGGAGAAGAAGAAGAAGAAGAAAAAGAAGAAGAAGAAGAAGAAGAAGAAGAAGAAGAAAAAGAAGAAGAAGAAGAAGAAGAAGAAAATGTCCCCTATTTTCTCAATTGAAGGTCCCTTTTCCTAAATTACTCTAGCTTGTATGAAGCTGGCATGAAACTAGCCAGAACAACTGACATTTTCAACCTGACACACAAACACATCACTATCCAACCACAACCTTCCCTTTCTCATTTGTGCCCAAGATGGCATGTTAATATTAATATCATCATGTAAAATATTCCACTATTAAAAGTCCCCGAGTCTTTAAAAATTCAAATAGTTGAAAACACCCAATATCTTTTTCAAAGTTTCCCTAAAATGTCGCAAATCTCTCTAAAATATCCAAAGTTTCTTTAAAGTTCCAAAATCTCTGTGAAATTTCAAAGTGTTTGTAAATTTTTAGAGTCCTTAACTGTGGCTCCTGTAAAATGAAAAAAAGAAAAAAAGGCTCCATACTTTCTTATTTCAAGAGGGAAGAAACAGGGCACAATTACAAGCAAATCAGAGTGACTCCAAAGGTCAGCAGTGTAAAGAGTTCAGTGTCTGAGGTCTGGAACCCACTGACAACCCTCTTGTCTCCAATGGGCTTAGACACTTTCACCTCTCCAGCTCTCTCATCCACAGCACACTCAGCTTGTTTCATCAACTCAAACCAGCTCCACCCCATGGCTGCTGCTATCCTTGGTGGTAGTCCCACAGTATTGGTATTTCCAAAATTCTGGGTTCTCTGCAACTAGTCTGAATCTTCACCAACAGCCTCTGCTGGCCTTTGTTCAAGGATTCTGACCCTGCCAGACAGTGCTAAGCCTCAAATTCTCTCCATGACCTCTTCAATCCTGAAGCTTCTACTGCAACTAAAGCTTTATATTTACTAATGGCCTCTTCTGGTTTTTCACAGTGCCAAGCCTCAGCTCAGTCTATAACCCCTTCATTCCTTTAAAACCAGTACCATCTGAAAAACTCTTCTATGAAATCTCAGCTGTCAGCATGACCAGGTACAACACTGGCCACCTCTACCACCTAGCCTCTGTGCAGTGACTCTGAAGAAACACTTCCCAGATTATTTTGTCTAGATGATGCTGGCCCCTTCTTCATCACAGTGTATTCTTCAGCCCCAGATGCCAAGGTTGAATGTTCCAGAAAAGCTTAGGTTTCATGTTAGTAGTTTTGGTCCATTGTTAGCCACAAGAATTATCCAGCTCCAGCTGACCCGAACCACAAATTCTTAGTGCAAACTACCACAGACATGGTCTTCATAGAGTATTTGCTTCCTTCTGAAAGCTCACAGCCAGTTCTCCATCATCTATGCTGTGTTCAGCATTCATCCACATTTCTATAGCATCCCATTAAGCTCTGAACATTCAATGGCATTTGTAACCCAAAGTTCCAAACATCTTCAATCTTCTCCCAAAACAGCATGGTCAGGACTAAACCACAGCAATATATCGTTGGTGGTACCAGTTTGTGTTTCAGTTGGGGGTTTCTGTCACTGTGATAAAATTCCATGACCAAAGCAATTTGAGGACTTTTTTTTTTTTAATTGAGGTTTCCTTTTCTCAAATGACTCTAGATTGAGTCAAGTTAACACAAAACGATTATCACCTATCAAAGATGCATGTAAGAAATTTCTGGGTAACTCTTAAACCAAGCAAAACATGTTAATATTCTCCAATACTCTGGAAGACATACATTCTGAATAATAATTATAGAACATCGTCAGTCCATGATTGTTTTGATAAATAGGAGACCATGACATCATCAAGACATGTCTTGCCATTAACATAACACATCTCTGTATCGGGGGAAGAGGATATTCGTATGGCAGTTATACAGAGTCATTCACAGAAAAGCTAAGGAAAGAGGGGGAGGATTCTTATCTAATTGGAATAATGTGGGAAGACCTCATTCACAGATATAGTTGGACTTTGATGACTGTAAAGGATTTGAATAGGGGGGATACAGGGAGGCCTTCCCAGGGTAAAGCTTATGAATAGAACTTAGAAGTTTGAAATCAAAAACTGTAAGAAGCACAACTGTTATTATACAGTTCATTTGGGAGAACAAGGTGCGTCAAGATGGGCAAAGCAGGGTCTACTGTCTTGAAGATCATGATGAATGGAAGATTTGGTATCAAGCATCACACATGGTAGACCATGAAGATGAGAAAGCAAGGAAAACATAATGTAGGAGTTGAAGAATTAAGAAAAATGAATTTTTAATATTTATTTTTTTTAGGCCCATAGAAATAAAGTATGCTCAGAATGAGAGAAGAGCTATGGATAAATCCAGTGTTTCTACGGGCGCAAATATGGGATAATTACCCACAGTGTGCTTAGGAATCTACTCTGGGTGCTTTAGCATTGGGGTAGTAAAGATAGGAATAAGCATCAAAACTGAATGCTGTTATGGTTGCAGTGAGGGATTACTTAGATTAGGTTGACTGGAGGACATCTGTGGAGGATTCTCTTTATTATTTAGTTAAAATAAGAAGATTTACCCACTATGGGTGGCATCATTCTCCACAGAGGGGATTCTAATCTGTATAAAAGTAGGAGTTGAAAACTAGCATGATTATAAGAACTCATTGCTCTCTTCTCTCGACTGTGGATGTGATGTGACTGGTTGCTTCACATTCCTGCCTCCTTGACTTTCCCACAATGACTGATCATAACCTGAAATTGTGAGTCAAATAAACTCTTATCCCTTAAGTTGTATTTCATAGCAATAGGAAAGAAAAAGAAGACAATTGTTGAGTACAACTGTGGGTCCAGGAAAACAGAGATGTGTAGAATATTCTTTTAGAACTTGGAGGTCTTAGGAGAGAGCATTCAATGAGCACATGCAAAGGTTAGATTAAATCCTCAGTATGTGGGTTACTGTAGTGGCTTTCAAAGGATGGTGTCTAGACCAGAGGAGTCAGTATCACTTATTCATCAAATTCTTGTGCTCCACTCCAGACCTATCAAATGAGAAACTCTGGGGATAGTTTAGAACTCTGTGCTTTATCAAGGTGTCTAGATGACTTGGGGTGATTGCTAAAGATGGAGAACCTTGGGCCTATAAGATAGCTCAATATATAGAAGGTGCCTATTGTCAAGACTGATGACTTGAAGATGACTCCCCCCCCCCCACTTCTGCCCCAGGTTCCACTTGATGGAAGGAGAGAATTGACTTCCACTAAGTTGTCTTCTGACTTCCATGTGCACACTAAAGCACATGTGCCTACCCCTCATGGACTTTAAAAATGTTGGACTTTTATGCTGTAAGTATTCTTAGAGGCCTCTTTAAACATAGATTGTAATAACCTTCACAAAATACTATTATTTGAGGGGAAATGTTAGTCTTGTGGATTATTATCTAGGTCCATTGGGCCATTGGAGTCTTTTAAGATTAAATTATGTTTCCTCCCCTTGGCCAATTTTTAGATTTTGGATTGTGAAATACTTTTAGGTACAAGTGGCAAATGGGTTTTTACTGTGTGCGGTTTATTTAAAAATGAGTATCTGGAATTCTATATTACAAGGTCACATCCCTTGTGGAGAGCGAATCATAGTCAGCAATGTTGCCCATGGGTGAAAGAGGCCAGAATAAGGGAACACATGGCATGGATGGCTTTACCATTCTTCCAGAGAGGCATGAGTTCCTTTGGGCAGTTATAGAAGTCTGGAAAAAGGAGAAAGCTATTGGGGGTGGTGGTGATGGTGGTGGTGGTGGAGGTGGTGGTGATGGTGGTGGTGGTGGTGATGGTGGTGGTGGTGATGGTGGTGGTGGTGGTGGTGGCGATGGTGGTGGTGGTGATGGTGGTGGTGGTGGT
>JADRCH010000103.1:841006-923065 GCA_019843965.1 Rhynchomys soricoides
TGGAGGAGGTGGTGATGGTGGTGATGGTGGTGGTGGTGGTGGTGGTGATGGTGATGGTGGTGATGGTGGTGATGGTTGTGGTAATGGTGGTGGTGGTGGTGATGGTAGTGGTCGTGGTGGTAATGGTGGTGGTGGTGGTGATGGTTGTGGTGATGGTGATGATGGTGGTGGTGGTGATGGTGTTGGTGGTGGTGCTACTGCTGCTGAGGGATTGGAAAGTATCTTCCAATTTTTCTTGGAGTTCACTATATTGGCATCTAACCTGAGTTATTGATCTTTAATACCAATTTGAGTGCCCACATCTTGTCCAGGCTCTAGGAAATATGAGAAACTTTAGCGTTTAGGAAAAAGAGAAGAAAAAATATATCTCTCATAATTGTAAGACATTTTATAGTTAGGTCTGCTGTTCTCTTTTGGAACTCACTCCTTACCATTTTGTACAGATAGAGAATGTAAATGAGACTCTGGCCAGGGAACAACAGAATTTGTTCTTTTCCTGGGTCCTCTGGGTTCCCCAAGATGTGGCAGAACAGCCCTGTTCTCTGGCAGCGCTGTGTATCCGTCAACTTATATAAACACTTGGCTTGGCTTCTTGAGTACTGCTCTCCCATAGCAGCCTGCCAGCCTACTTACCATCTGAATCAAGGGAGTTAAGTTTCTGTACATATTTTAGCCCTGTGGTAGCACAGTGACTGTTTTAGAGTAAAATTCTTGGAGGAGATCATAAAGGGAAATTAAGTCTGACACCTGGCATAAGGAAGAATCAAATAATATTATGTAAAGCATGAGGTTTAGGCTCTTTTGAATTAGATATGAACAAGTTTTTCCTATTTAACTTTACAGATCTGCATCCATGACACATCTTTGGGTGTATTTGGGAGATAATCTGCTCTACTGGTGGTATAATTGCTGGAACACAGCTAAAGGGCACAGGACTGGGGGATAGGAGAAGTCCATTTTAGTCTTGGCTTGAATCTAGTCTTCTTGTGCAAGTCTCTAACTCTCCCTTGCTCTTTGTTCTGGGACATGCTAAATAAAAAGACTGAGCACAGAATAGAGAATGTTTGTTTCTGGCTCTGTACATTGGGTTTGACTTTATTTGACCCTAACATGCTCTTAGTCCTGCTGCTGATTCTACTTCCTGTTTGTCATGCACTGTTGATTCTGGGTCTATTCCAACCAGTGTCTGGACCCATGCCATCCTGCCTTGTGATACCTGTTGGGATCAGGACCCTCATGGAATGTCCTCATAGTATAATCTAAAGTAAAATGAAAGGGTTCACTGATTTCAAATGGTCACCAAGAATGCTTGAACTTTCTAGTACTATTGTTTTAAAAGTACTTAACTTTTATATCTTTATTTACACTGCATTTTCTTCCACTACAGATTATCTAAGATTGAGTAATACTTAAATAACAGAGACCTTTTTTTTTCTATAGAACTGGAGGCTGGGAAGGTGTCCTGTTGTCCTATTGCCTTTTTTCACACAGACTAGGGACATCTGCAAAGAGAAACCTCAACTGAGAAAGTTCCCCTACCAGATTGGCTTGTAGGACAGCCTATGGGATATTTTCTTGATTGGATTAGGAAGGCTCAGCCCACTGTGGATGGTACCTTCCCTGGGCTGGTGGTCTGGGTACTCTAAGAAATCAGACTGAGCAGGCCATGGGATGCAAGCCAACAAGCATCATGCCTCCAGAGCCTCTGTTTTAGTCTCTGCCTTTAGGTCCCTGCCTTGAGTTTCTTCCCTGACATCCCTCTGTAATGGAGTGTGACTTGAGAGTTGTAAGCTGAAATAAACCCTTTCCTCCATAAGTTCCTTTTGATCACATTGTTTATCACAGCATAGAAGCCCTTGCAAAACCCAATATCAAGGCCCTGCATCTAGTAAGGGATTTCCTGCTGTGTTGTTCCATAGCAGAATGCAGACAGACAAGAGTCTACACAAAACAGGCAAGAGAACAACAGAGGTCAGGCTTTGCGTTTATAATAAGCTATTCTTTGTAATGATGACATATCTACCCCAGAGATCAGTGCCCTTATGACCCAGTCATCACTCTTCTATTGTGGTTTCAGTTGGGATTGATTTTCCAAAACATTGACACTGGAAGACACATTCAAATAGTTATGATAGGAAATGGATCTATTTTGGGATCTTGGCTTTTCCTTTGTGGTTAAGGCTGAAATGAATGACACACATATTGTTTTTCCAATGCTTTAGAAAGGTGAAGTCAAATCTACATTTCCATTGAAAAATCAATGCAATCTTCTCTAGTCCCTATAGAAATTAGATTAATTCTTAACACATTCTTTAAGTGGATATGTTACCAAGTCTGTTTTAATAAATATGCAAGACATTTTCATAGAGTATCTATTCAAATATATTGTGCAATACTGTTCTTAGGCAAAATTATTTTTTTAAGACATATGAAACTGTACCACCCTGCTTACATAGTATTTATTTGCTTAGGGAATCTCCATCCTCAGGACAAAGATAAATTTCAGTCCAGGTAATATTACATCCTCAACTAGTGGAATTCAACTGAATGATATTTCAGCTGTCTTTTATAGACTGAGTTACTGAGGTCAGCCAGTTTAAAATTCTCAGTTAGTCTTGGGAGGGTCCAAGAACTTCTAAGAAGGATCTAAAAGCTACTGAGAATTTTAGAGAATATCATCCTAAAGACTGTCATTAAGAAAATAGACAAAACCAGATGTCAGCAGATATGTTGAGAAAGAGGAGCACTTATTCACTGCTATTGAGAGTGGAAACAAATGCAGCCACTATGAAAGTCACTAAGGAGGTTTCCTCAAACTACTAAAGCTAGAACTACTAAATGGCTCAGGCATACCACTTCTGGGCATCTAGCTAAAGGACTGCACGTCTATCATGGTGATACCTGTATATTTGTGCTTATTTCTGTACTACCCATAATGGTAAGGAAACGGAAACAGCTTAGATGCTCACCAAAAGATGAATGTATAACGAAACTGAATAAATACATAATGCAATCTTAATCAGCTGTCAAGAAATGTTATTGAAATTTTCAGGAAAATACATAAAATTGCAAAGCATATTTATCAAGGTAACTAAGACTCACAAAGACAAAAGTCACATATTCTTTCTCATATGTGGATCTCAGCTTACAATGGGTGCATACAAATGGGTGTGAGTATAGAGGTAGCATATGAACCTCGAGAGAGGACAGAAGAAAGGAAGTAGTGTTGAGGAAATAGGGGAAGAACAATAGGACCAGTGTGACAGAAAAGTAGAAAGGAGTCCACTGGGATATGTGTGGAAGGTATTGGGGGGAGGGGGACAAAGGGATAGAGGAGAAGAGAGGGGGAGGAGAATCTGCAAAAATAAATCTTATTTGAAAAAGTCCTAATGAGACCAATGCTTTGTATGCTAACTAATACTAAAATATACAAAAACAGTTGAAGAGCATCTTAAACTCTTAGGTGGAGTTTTAAAGGCATATAAAATAGCAGAGTTAGGCTTGCATTTGGGAATCTGTTCAGCCATTGAGGGGTCTGTGAGGGTGTAAGTTAGTTAACCTTTCACAAATAGCCAGGACACTCCAGCAGGACTCTGAAAGAGCCTGTGCACTTGTAAACTTGGCATCTCTGAGCTGCGAATAGTTGCACCACACCAGATGAGCTGCTAGGAATGCCGAGGGTGCCAGGAATGAACTTGCTTATTTCTGACTTCTGAGAGGATATAATCCAAATGACAGACACCCAATGGGCCCAAGGTTCAGCACTTGGAAAGCAGCAAGACTCGAAGCCACCTGTGGTTGGTGATGGAAAGTGAGTGTCTACAATTTTAAAAAGTTAAGTATTATTTGGGTTTCACACTCCAAGTAAAATGCCAGAGGGGCATAAATGTAGAAACTTCATATGTGACATCAAGGGTGAGCCCGCTGAGTGCTGGCATCTGAGTGACTTAGAGAGACAGAATATATTCAAAAGTATAATAAATAGCTTAAGGGGATAGATTAAGAGGCCTAAATATGTTTTACTTGGATGAGGAACGAGAAGGGGGGGATAAACAGACAGCTGCAGGTGCTGCAGGAAATGTTTGGGGTGTTGTGGAGAGTTATTCCTGACATGATGAAATTGAGAAAAGGAAAACTCAGCCCAAATGTCAGGAAAATATTTCTTACACAATTTCCATAAAGCTGCAAAGGGAAGAGGGCAAGTCTTATTATTTAAAATCACATGAAACTAGGTTGGACCAACCAGCCATTTTAGTCTTCCCTCTCTCCACCATTTCTTGATCTAAAAATATTGGATTTTCTCTGTTCTTGCTTGTATTTGTAAGTTATAAAAACTAGGTTTTCCTTGTGTAAATTTGAAGGTACTTTGTAGCTATCAAATAAGAAATGGAAGAATCCCTTGGGTTGGGGGTGTAGGGTATTGGCAAATACCACTTTCTTTTCTCTAGAATTCATTCCTTAACTTAGTTTTTAAAGCTTATTTGAATTCAGGCTTTCAGTTTGGGGTTTTACTTTTAGATTATAATTGCAAAAGTAGCAGTTTGTGATACTTGGGATCAAACCAAGGCCTCACAGAAGTCAGGTCAACTATCTACCACTGAGCTATTGTCCCAAGCTTAGGAGTAGCTTTGATTAGATACTTAAAAGTACTTACAGTGGAAAGTGTCTAATGGAATTAAATTTGGAATCAATAAAGAAGTTGCTGTGTGACTCCCTGGAAGACATAAACATATCTGTTCACCATACATCATCAGCAACAGACCAAAGTCACAGTTTTACTGATGTCCATCTTAGTAAAAGGATGAGTTTACTGAGCTTGCTTACAAGGTATGGGTGACATGCTTGTCTGGAGGGAGGATCACTTCTCCCCTTCCCTTCCCTTAGCAATGGTTAGTGCTAGTGTAATCTTTGGGAGGGGACCTTGTGAATCTCATAAGTTTTAGGAATTTCCTGAGACTTGTGTGTTGTTTTTCTTACTGAGACTCAGAAGTTCCACTTACTTTTTGAGTTTTAATGATGAATTTCTCTCCAGGAAGAGACTGCTTCAATGCAGAAGAAATTGCTACACAACAGACAAGTACTTGGAAAATTCACCAATACATGGAAATCAAACGACACTCTCCCAAGCAATTGATGGGTCAACCCCAAATCACAGTGTGTGTATTAGACAATGTTTTGAGATTAATGAAAATGAAAACACAACACAATACATTTGTAAGATACAGCTAGCATAGCACTTAGGGAAAATGTATATGTATAGATGCTTATTAAAAAAGAAAGATCTCAAGCCAATACCTAACTTCTCTTTTAGGAGGATAAGAAGCAGACCAAACTAAACCTAAACCAAACAGATGAAAGGAAATAACAAAGACTTGAGGGGAATTAAAGCAGAAAAATAGAAAAAAAACCAACAAAACCAACTTGTAACATACATGCACACATGACAAAGCCAAACTAAAAACATTCAGATTACTAAAACCAAGAAAATTCATTTAAACACAGGTAGAACATCTGAGTAGAAAATGTAACTCAAAATCACAATGAGGGTTGGGGAGATGGCTCAGTGCATTTACAGTGCTCACAATGTTTACACCACAAGCATGGAGACCAGAGTTAGGATTCCCAGAACCCCCATGTAAAAGCTGGGCAGCATGGTAGACACCTATAATCTCAGCACTCAGGACTCAGAGGCAGAAGGTCCCTGGAACAAGACAGTCAAATCTGTGTGTTCAGGATTTAGCCTGAAACCCTTCCTCAATTTAAAGCCTTTAGTAATCACCTGACATTAACTTTGGATACACACACACACACACACACACACACACACACACTTGTACCTACAAACATCTTGAATATGCTTACACACATGCATGCACATCAAACCCATGCTGATAAGTAAACATAAAATCTCAGGGATGAACTGTTCTAACATACTCAGATAACAGCTGTTGTGGATGTGGATGATGTCACCCTCTGTCACTGTGCTGGACTGTGTTTCATGTAACAATATTTATACAACCTGTGAGGTTGGAAGGTCACAAAGAAGCTTTGTTCTCATATAGTCTCTCTTATGTCCTTCTGCTGATGCCTGGTATTTCTTTGATAAGAATAGTACTCAAGAGTCAGTGTTCCCAGCAAAAGGTGTGCCAGGCGCCATTCCGTGTGCTAGAAGGGCTGAGAAAGATCCTAGGCCCTGAGGGGGTGAGAAACAAGATGGCAGCAGATGTGGCAGAGGATGAGGACTTCAGAGGACATTTCTTAATCAAGATAGTAACTAGATTGTAATAAATGCATAAGAGAAAGACCCAAACCACCATGCTAATTAAACCAATTAAGAGTGTGAGTCCTTTAATTTTGGTCAGAGACCAAGAGCAGCCTCATGCCTCAAAGTCTTTTGGTGCCAAAGCTCAGGGTTCAGTGTCTTAAAGGGAAAAATACAATCACATCAATGCTAAGTGAGGGTCGGAATAACCTTGCAACATTTGTTTAGTCAGAACATTTGTTTAATTTTATCAGATACAATATGACTATTAATTCTGATGTATTCCTTTTTCAGTTATTTAAGTTTAAGTTTGTATTAACATTAATTATTTTGTTTAATACATCTAAACTATGGCCAGGGTCATGGAAATCCAGAGTGCATTGCCAAGGCCAATTGTGTTGGGTAGAGGGCTGAGAACTGTCTAAGCAGATACAGAGTGGAGTCAGTACAAGATGGCATCAACTTAGTCAATTTGTAGATAATGCCACTTTGAAGGCACCGTCAGAAGATACTTTAGGGCAATATGACAAAGTGGCTAATCACTGTGATACTGCCTAACTGTAAGTATCAGAAGGTAGACATATTGGAAGACAAGATAGTCTTTGAAGGTGGAAAGAGAAGAAACACCTAGGAGAGATAATGGGAAAAGACTATCTAAAGTGTGTTTCTAGAACCTTCTAAGTTCTCTCAAAGGTGGCCGGAGTAACAACGATGGGAGAGGGCACCATCTGAGGAATCCATCAGGAGTCAGTGCCATCAAGGTATGCTCCAAAATCCATGATAATGTCTTCCCTCTGCCTCCTGTCTGCTGTCCCTCTCCTTGTCACTCATCTGTACTGCAAGCCCCACCCACACCGATTGATTCTCTCCGTGACAGAGTATATTTTATTTTAAAATTTTTCTTTCTTTTACTTCCTCTTTTTTCCCATTTCTTATCTTTTCTTCCTTTTATTATTATTATTTTTAAAAATTTGTAGTACCAGGGATTGAACCCAGGGGCTTGTGTATGCTAGGCAAGCACTCTACCACTGAACCACTTCTAATAGCTTGAGGGCTTTGAAGGACTGTTTTTCATGGGGTATTTCTTTTTGTACCTAATGTTCACCTTTTCACTCCTCAAATTGGGGTAATTCCTTTTCATTCTTGAGACCTCAATTTAGACATCATGCTGCAGGGAAATTTCTTCTACCAGTATTCCATGTTTATGTGTTGGAAAATTCTCCTTCCTGTGTGTCTGTTTATATTAGGATCCCCCTGTATACAAATTATTGGTGCTCATTCTGGTGGACATAAAAACACCTTCTAGGCTTGCTAAACACCAAGGGCCTAGACACAGGCCCTAGATCACTGACTGATTTAGAGAACTTGGCTGGGCGCTCTTAGGAACACGGCCATATTGTAGCTGTGAGAGAGAGAAGGAGTTATAATCCTAACAACCCAAATACTGTATGATATGGTAGAGGAAGTCATTAGGTAATTATCAATCAAGAGAATAAAAAAATTTAACAGGGAGGGTTTAAAACATAAAAGAACTGAAATCCACAGGCTTGGGATTTGAAGGGGAAATAAAAAAGCAGAGAAGGTGTCTATTCGTGGGAGAAAATGATGAATACCTACACTCAGCTGCAGACCACACGTGGTGACTGTACGGTAGTGCCCAGGCTGCTCTCTTTTGTCTTGTGCAGGCTCTGAGGTGAAAAACGGCCTGGCCTCACTTCCAAGGACTCAGAAGTGTGTTTTTGGCAGCATATCATTTTGAGAATTGCACTCATTTTTCCATGTTCTTCTGGAGGCTGTAAAATAATTTTAGATGTAATAGTAACTTTAGGTCCTTGCCTACCCTTGACCTTTGAAGTCTGATTAAAAACATCGTGCACCTCCCAGCCTGGCAAGTTCATAATGCATTGCTAAAGAGAAGAACTAGCTTTTGTTCACCTGAGGAGCCAGGGAACCTTTGGTGAAATTATCTTGTCTTGATTATTTTTTAAAGGTACAACTGAAATGAAATTTTGTTACTATATAGATAAGAGATGAAGGATTTAAAAAAATAACAAAGTTTCCTAATATATTCAGAACTCAGCAGTTGATGTAAGAACTCATTAAATGCAGGGTGACACTTGTTACCCAGGAATAAAAAGGACAGCTTCTAAACCTGGTGAGTCCATAGATTTATTTTTTTAAAACAAATTTTCGGTACCAAGTTCTCTCTGGTTTCTAAATAATAGGAGGTGCACAGAACACATGACCAAATCCACCCAGCTCACCAGGCTTGAAACTTCATCTTTCTACTGTTAAACATGATCCTTAAGAGGAAGAATGGCCAGGTGGGGTCAGAGGTCAGAAGTCCCGTTAATGGGACTTAGACTGTCTGTATGAGATCAGTGGTTAGCAGTCCCACTAACATGATGTTTACTGTTTTTTCTATGTATGTGTATCTGCATGTATCTATACATATACATACATATACATACACATGTATATACACACATGTATATATGTATATATATATATTTTTTTCAAGACTCCTTCCATCTTTTTGTGGTTGTTGTTTGTTATGAGGCAGGGCCTATCACTGGAATGGATGTAACCAATCAGATTGAGCAAGCAGGTCATCATGGCCTGGGGATTCCCCTGTCTTATTACAGACATTCTTATGCCTGTTTGCTTATTTGTTTGTTTTTTATGTGGGTCTTATGATAGAACTCAGGTCTTTATGCCGGGCGGCAAGCTGTTTACCAAGAGCGATATCTCCTTAGCCTAATTTGTGTATATTTTCTTAAGATTCCCCACTGGATAATAAGCATCTTGAGGGCTTGGGACAAATGTCCATATCCTTTAATGTTATCTATGTTTTTAGCAACTGGCTGGGGAATTGAATAATTTAATGTACAGTGTCCCTATTAGCTAATCAGCTGCTTAGCATTCTGTGTGGGTTGTGAGCAGCTTGGTGAATCACCTCGTAACACCTCTCTGGTATTTATTTTCCTGAGAAAGCATGGATGATTCTGCCTCAGAGTGTCTTGCACATCTTCCTCTGGAAGGCAATGCTGTCTCTGGGCATTGGCAGTACTGGGGGTAGAAGCACCAATAGCTCCTCTGTGGGTGGAGAACCTTAGTTCAAAATGGGAGCCCATCTGACATTTCAGGACACATTGGTGGCCGAAGCCTTCCTGCCCAAATAATGACTCCTGGGAAGTAATTGTGAACGGTTGAGGTTTTGGTTCAAGGACATTTTCTTACATGCAACTTGGCCCCCATCTTCTTTTTCTGTTTCCTGAACTGGAAGATGTTTTTCCATCTCCTTCTCCTCCACTGGGAGCCAGTGTTTATAAATCTTGTTCTTTTAAAATAGTTGTTTTCCAATAAGGTTTCCTCATCCCAGGAAGATTAAAAGACTCAAAGTAAATTGAATGTTGGGTATTCCGAACTTTTGGGCTAATATTCACTTATCAGTGAGTACATACCGTGTTTGTTCTTTTGTGACTGAGTTACCTCATTCAGGATGATATTTTCAAGTTCCATCCATTTGCCTGAGAATTTCATGAAATCATTGTTTTTAATAGCTGAGTAGTATTCCATTGCATAAATGTACCACATTTTCTGTATCCATTCCTCTGTGGAGGGACATCTGGGTTGTTTCCAGTTTCTGGCTATTGTAAATATGGCTGCTATGAACATAATGGAGCATGTGTCCTTATTATATGTTGGGGCATCTTCTGGGTATATGCCCAGGAGTGGTATACCTGGGTCCTCAGATAGTATTATGTCCAATTTTCTGAGGAACCGCCAGACTGATTTCCAGAGAGGTTGTACCAGCTTGCAATCCCACCAGCAATGGAGGAGTGTTTCTCTTTCTCCACATCCTCACCATCATCTGCTGTCACCTGAGTTTTTGATCTTAGCCATTCTGACTGGTATGAGGTGGAATCTCAGGGTTGTTTTGATTTGCATTTCCCTGATGACTAAGGATGTTGAACATTTCTTTAGGTGCTTCTCAGCCATTCGAGTTTCCTCAGTTGAGAATTCTCTTTTAGCTCTGTTCCCCATTTTTTGATAGGGTTTTTTGGTTCTCTGCAGTCTAACATCTTGAGTTCTTTGTATATATTGGATATTAGTCCTCTATTGAACATAGGATTGGTAAAGATCTTTTCCCAATCTGTAGGTTGCTGTTTTGTCCTATTTACAGTGTCCTTTGCCTTACAGAAGCTTTACAATTTATGAGGTCCCATTTGTCGATTCTTGATCTTAGAGCACAAGCTATTGGTGTTCTGTTCAGGAACTTTTCTCCTGTGCCCAAGTGTTCAAGACTTTCTCCCACTTTCTCTTCTATTAGATTCAGTGTATCTGGTTTTATGTGGAGGTGCTTGATCCACTTGGACTTGATGTTTGTACAGGGAGATAGGAATGGATCAATTTGCATTCTTCTACATGTAGACCGCCAGTTGAACTAGCACCATTTGTTGAAAATGCTGTCTTTTTTCCACTGTATGGTTTTAGCTCCTTTGTCAAAGATCAAGTGACTGTAAGTGTGCGGGTTCATTTCTGGGTCTTCAATTCTATTCCATTGATCTACCTGCTTGACACTGTACCAATACCATGCAGTTTTTATTACTACTGCTCTGTAGTACTGCTTGAGGTCAGGGATGCTGATTCCCCCAGAAGTCCTTTTATTGTTGAGAATAGTTTTTGCTATCCTGGGTTTTTTGTTATTCCAAATGAATTTGAGAATTGCTCTTTTTAAGTCTATAAAGAATTGAATTGGAATTTCAATGGGGATTGCATTGAATCTGAGGGAGCAACAGGGTCAACTGGCCAGAACCCCTGGTGCTCCCGGAGACTGGACCACCAACCAAAGAATACACATGGAGGGATTCATGGTGCTGGTCACATATGTGGCAGAGGAGGGCCTTGTTGGCCATCAGTGGGAGGAGAGGCCTTTGGTTCTGAGGGTGTTAGATTCCCCAGTGTAGGGGAAATGCCAGGGAGGGAAGATAGGAGTGGGGGGGTGGGTGGGGGAGCACCCTCATAGAGGCAGGGAGAGTGGGAGGGGATAGGAGGTTTACAAAGGGGAGACCTGGAAAGGGGAAAACATTTGAAATGTAAATAAAGTATCAAAAAAAAAAAAAAGACTCAAAGTATATTCTATATCCCCTTCTCCCTGTGCACACAGGGCTCAGTGCAATGCTGTGACGTCCCAGCCAGGGGCAGATGCTTCTTATCTGGATGTTTACAGATTTCATTCTTCCTGACCCCTAATAGCTAAAAGCTTTTCAATTACTCTGGTGATCTTTTATAATCTTTTCACTCACTGAAAACACTTCTGTTGATTCTATACTTGTTTGGTGTCTGAGAGTGTGGAGTGTCTCTTTTGATGGATGCTCTTTCTCTGTCTCTGTCTCTCTCTGTGTCTCTGTCTCTCTCTCTCTCTTTCTTTTTCTTGAGACAGAGTTTCATGTAGCCCAAGCTGCTCTTGCGTTACTATGTAGCCCAGGCTAACCTGAAACTCTCTATCTTCCTGTCTTTAGCTCCAAAAGTGCTGGATTTTAGATGTGCAGCATCATTTCTGACAGGGGATCTATTAGCCAAGAATAAGTAGGAGAAAACCCTCTCTTAACATCCAATATTTTTTGTGCTTAAAGTAAGCTTGTAGTGTATTGTGTGTTGACTCTCCCATACAGCGCCACAGCATGACACATTGCTTCATTTGCTGCCTTAAACTGAAAATATGCTCCTGGTATATTTTCTTGTACTCTCTTGTACTGTCAAGAGTGCCAGAGCAGCAGCCAGCACCTGCAGCCACTGGCAAGGTGTGTGGCAGCTGTGCCAGCCAGACGCCAAGTTCTAGCCTGCTCCAATAATAGTGTGTGGGTGGTAAGCTGGCATCCTGCTTACATAGAAATCTGCCACAGCTCTGCCCCATGTTCCTGAAAGCTGGAGCAAGGTTGGCTTTGGGTAATGGAGTGGACTCCCCTGACCCTTCCCTAGAATACAGGAATAGAGTAGTAGAAACAGTTCTCTGGGGTAGAAAGATTCTGAGGTTTCTTTGCCTCCTGTAGGGAATGTGGTGTCTACTCAGCTTCCCTTCATTCTTTCGGTGCTTCATGGTCCTCTCATGTAGAAACATCCTCCAAGTCAGAGTTGATGCTCGTCTATCTGTGCCTTATGATGGGAACAGCTGGAACCCATGCCCACCATCCAGCTGCCTCTGGATTGATTTCATGCTTGGTACAGAATGTGCTACGAGTCTTAACTGGCCCCTGTGTGGGTCACATCTTCACAGTCTACATTTTCCACTCTAGCTACATTACATTCTCATGCTGGGTATACAAAGGCAGGTGGAAGAAACCGGGGTTTCAGAGGGAAAAGGGGGGAGTATGAGAAGGTAAGGGGGCTGAAAGTAGCCAAAGTACATTATACACGTGGATGGAATCTCAAGCAAAATAAAAAGACATCTTCTTGTAGAGTTTCATTGCAAGAAGGCACCTGTCCAGGCAAGAAAGTCATTTTTTGAGCAGAAGGCAAATGTTTTATATCATTCCGTCTTTGTCTGTCTTCATATTGGAGACTGGGCAGGTAACTACAGGCAGTCGAACCACTTAGAGCAGTTGAAGACTTTGGAGTCAGGTGGCCTGAGTTCAAATTCTTCTTCTATATTCAATCATGTGGCCTTGGACAAGTGACTGCACTTTATTGAACACTAGTTTCTTAGTCTACAAAATAACAATGATACAGATGACCACAGCTTTGGAAGGTATCGTATTTGAGTCGACGTGTAGAAACACAGAATGCTCTTTACACGCTGCCAGACAGAAAGTCAACACCAGCCTCGTGCAACATGGGGACGAGCCTTAAGTGAGTTGGTTTGCGGTTGAATTTCCTTGCTTGAGTGGATGCACAGGCCCATCTTACTTATGTATAACTCAACATTTTTAGCTTCAGTCTTGATGACAGGTTCATGTGACAGGCAGCCTGTCTCCCCTGCAATTGATGAGAAGTGTTGATGAGGTATTGGTATAGCACTCCCTTCGTCAACATGGTGGCACTGAGGCAGAGGCCTCTGCAAAGGCATTTCAGAACGGTAAGAGCCCGCATGCTGCTTTGGTTTAGAACACATTGTCCTTGGACGTAGCTCCTGGTTAGGCCTGCTGTCCCAAGTGTCACGCTATAGAGATGGTAGGGTGCAGGGCTCTGCCTGCAAGTACAATCCACTGCTCCTGGCGCCTTTGCTGAAAGTTACTGTTTGTGAAGTCCTTTGAAGTGCATACTTCCCGTGCATCTGGAAATTCCAGTTGCTAGGACTGAGTCCTCATTCTTTGACCATAATTTCCATTCTTTCAGTGGTAACTGGTCTAGGACTGCCCTTGATTAATGGCTCATGCCTTCTTTCCAAATTCCTTTCTGGCCAATTTTCATTTGCTTAACAAACTCAGGAGCTTTCTGGATTTTTTCAGTGGAAGCTGAGAGGGCAAGTTCAGGCATTTGTCCACTTGCCGTTATGGTTTGATGTTGGGCTGACCACCGTTTCTGTCCCTTCCACTCACAGTGTTGTCAGTATGTCGAAGGCAACAGGCGCCAATGCCAGCATTTACTAGACACTGCACTTATATAGCTTTGACTCAGATCTTCTTTCCTTGGCTGATGTGAGTGAAATTCTCAGTCCCTGAGTCTGTGGCCTTTGCTGTGGGAAGCAGTGTGCCCTCAGAAGTGCACAGCCAAGCTGCAGGGATTCTCCTGGGACCATTTGTTTGTTTTTGGTTTTGTCAATCTGTGTTTTTTAAAGTCCCTTTGTTGATTTCCACATCACAATCATGATATTGTTTAACCCAGTGACGTATGATGGAGATATGAGAATATGTTCTGTGGGGGTCTGGTGAGGTGTGGGGCAAGGGGGTGCCTCAGCGTGCACATGCCCAGGCACCCCTTCCTCCTGAGGGACCAGCCACACCACGGTATAGTATAGAACAGAGTTTATTCAGGGCATGGAGGGGGGAGTTAAGAGGGTAGTGGAGGCAGAGAAAGGCAGAGAGAGGGAGAGAGTAGAGAAGTGGAGAAGTAGAGGCCAGCCATGACCACGTGGAGATGGGGGGAAGGGAATGGGGAAAGAGGGGGAGCAAGGGAGCAAGAGAACAAGAGAGCTAAGGAGAGAGAGGAGGGGCAAGCAGCCCTTTTTATAGTGGGTCAGGCCTACCTGGCTGTTGCCAGGTAACTGTGGGGTGGAGTTTAGACAGAATGCAAAGATGATTCCTTTAAGAAAATCAGAGGTCCTTTAAGAATGGCAACAGCTAGCACCTCCCTAGATAACTCTCTTCCTCACAGGCAGCTTTAACCATTTGAAATCTTATCTCTGGTTTCAGAGGTACACAGAAAGTGGCAACGGCTACCACACTTGCTCATGTGATGCCACACTGTAAATAAAAGTCAGTCAAAACATTTTAAAAATATCACTCTTCTTTGACTGAAATTACAAACAAACTAGAAACACAGCAGGAAGGTTTAAATTGGGACAGGGCACAGAAGGCAACATAAAGGATGGGGAGGATGAAAAACACTAAAAACCTTCAGGAAAAGTCATACGGAAACCTACTGTAGAAGCACACCCGCGCATGCGTGCATGCATGTGTGTGTGTGTGTGTGTGTGTGTGTGTGTGTGTGTATGCATGCATGTGTTAAAATTGGGACAATAGGGGCTGTACAAGACATCAGAGGCCAACAAGTGTGTAGGAATGGGTTACTCTTTTGGAGACCAAGTAGGTCTCATATAACCTCAAACTTTACAGGCTATTGTTGTTGCTCTTAATCACCCTCTGGACCTTGATGTTAAGGCCCTATTGCCAGAGATAGACTCACTATTGAGCCATAGAACATAGAAAAATCAAGCTGGTGCTGACCTGGAAACTTCATCCCTACTGTCTAGCTTTCACAGAGTTAGTGCTATGCATGCCACTGGCAGAGAAAATCAACCAGGTGTGAATCCTGAGAGCTTCAGTAATGACCAGCCTGACAAGACAGATTCACTGGTGCAATAGTGGCCCAAACATTATGGAAGAAACCAACCACTTTCTGGTTGGGTTTAAGTTCCACTGCACAAGTTGAAACCCACACTTGTCATCAGTATTAGACTAAGAACCTATGGCTGTAGGAGTTATAGGGGTTGGAACAGAACCTACCGCTGTTTAGTGGACGTAATCTTAAACCAAATCCCAACATCTATTGTTATATTCAGAGACCAATGCATCTTTCAACCCTGGTCTGAGAAGCTTCAAATGTAATATGTATTGATTAACAGAAAGGCCAACAACTGAGCTGGGTGCAGAGACTAAGAGATCCCAGTATACTCAGCCCCAAATGGAACGTACATACTGCAGTCGTCTCTTCTCCCAAGGCTCAGGGATCATTGTGGAAGAGGGCTGGAAAGGGCATAAGAGCCTTAGAGCAGAGATTACCATAAGGTAATTGTGTCTTCTAGAATCATCAGGGCAGCCGGTTATGTGAATTCAAACTAGCAGTCGCTATAGCATGTAAGAAAAACCTGTGCAAGTCCGTGCCAGTCCAAGTCCCAGTGTGGAGATACGAGTTAGTCACAAAAGCACACCTGTAGTCTTGAAGCTACCGGCAATTATTAGCAGCTGGCAGAGAGACAGTTTTTTTCTAAGAGTGGAGTCCCTGGTTAGTTAACCATGCACCAGTGGAAGATTATAACTCCACTTTTGGACAGTACACGTTGGTCTTGATGGTTTTTTTTTTTTTTTTTTTTGGTTTTTTTGTGACAGGGTTTCTCTGTGTAGCCCTGGCTGTCCTGGAACTCACTCGTAGACCAGGCTGGCCTCGAACTCAGAAATCCACCTGCCTCTGCCTCCCGAGTGCTGGGATTAAAGGCATACGCCAGAGCTCATTAAAAAAATTCTGTACTTAAACTCTCAAGATTCTGGCCTAGGCCTGGAGACCAGGCTAGCCAGTTTCCTGTCAAACTTCTCTGTCCCCACCAACCACCAACCCCCCAGCTAGGGCAATCCATACTTGCTCTTTTCCCTCCATAAGTTTTCTTTTGTAAACTAAGTATCATGTACACGTGGATTCAATTTTGGTTTCGGTATGTCTCTCTCCTCTGAGATGAAGATTAGTATATTAACCACTTACTCAGCATCTAAAACTTCTAATCTTGGTTTTCTTTTCTTCTAAATGTGTATTATTGTTTTGGATTTTTTTTGAGACAGGGTCTTGCTTTGTAGCTCAGGCTAGCCTCAAACTCACAATTATCCTGACTCGATCTCCTAAGGCTCGATCACAGGTGTGAGCCATGAACATACACTCCATGTTTCCTTCAGTTCAGGTAAAAACCAACTAACAACAATTACAACAACAGCAGCAGCAGCAGCAGCAGCAGCAGCAGCAGCAGCAGCAGCAGCAGCAGCAGCAGCAGCAGCAGCAACCAACCAAACAGCAAAACCTTATCTTCCTTCCATTTCACATTAAAAATAAATCTCCAAATCTCAACTTTCAAAGTACATTCTTAAGATTATTTTTCACTCTGGTTACCTCTTCTTACCTGAGATGAGTCACTGTCATTTCTGTCTTGGATCATCATAATGCCTTCTCCTTTATTTCTTTGTTGTCATCCATGGGCACCCGTCTGAGTCTGTTCTGTCATTTACTTCCTCCTCTTCTGCCATGCTGAGTCCTTACTTTTTCTGGTGTCCCAAGCTTGATCCATCATTGATTTTCACTCCAGCTGTTCCCTCTGGCAGCAAGGCTCTCTCACGATGTGCTGGCCTGGCACACCACCTTGCTCCGTGTTTACATGTGATCCTAGCAGAGTGCATCCCTGACCGACCCGCTTGAGAACGTGGCACTCTGAAGCTCAGCTTTTCTCCTTTGTTGTTGTGTTTATTTCTGCTTGAGGAGTTTTACGTTTTTGCTTACTTTTTATGCCAGCATTTGTTTGGTGTGTGTGTGTGTGTGGTGTGTGTGTGTGTGTGTGTGTGTGTGTGTGTGTGTGTGTGAAAGAGAGAGAGAGAGAGAGAGAGAGAGAGAGAGAGAGAGAGAGAGAGAAAGAGAGAGAGTGTTTGGTGTGTGTGTGAGGGGGGAGAAGGAGGGAGAGAGAGACAGAGACAGAGACAGAGTCACATGAGCACAAGTGTCCATGAAAGCCAGAAGAGGGCATCAGATCCCCTGGATCTGGGGTTGTAGGTGGTTGGGAGCCAATCAACATGGGTGCTGAGAACTACAGCCAGGACCTCTGCAAGAGCAGCAAATATTCTTAACTGCTCAACCATCTCTCTAGCCAATGTTTAGTAGATACTCATAAATATTTGCTGAATGAAAAGTCAGCTACATTTATGGCAGGCAGATGCTCTGTTGCATACAGTTGTACTAGATGTGCAATAAGCATCCATTGAATGGATGCATAAAGTTGTATGGAAATCCATCTTGACCATAGAAGGATCTTCTGACTTGAGCTATGTTTTAAAACCTTTCTGAGCTGCCACTTCCCCTGAGCACAAGGTGCCTTGAGGAGCCTTGTGCTCAGATGCCATATATAAGTCTTGATGCAGGGACTGCTCTCAGGAGCACAGTGTATTGATGCGAGCCTCCCGACCATAGTTAGGATCGCTCACTTTTTTCTTTATGATTATATTTAGCCCTACCATATGGAATCCTTGGAAAATCAACGAGAGCTGTTAAAGCCTTGGTAACTGAGCCCATCAGTCCAGTTTCGTGGACCCTCAGCTATGCAGATCATAACTTTACGTGCCAGAGTCAAGGAAGAATCCTAGTATACCTCCAAAGTATTGAAAATTCAGCTTCCCACTGTCCTGGCGGCCTCCTGACCTCATTGTTGGAACTTGTTTTCTGCCCCTCCCCCCTTTATTTTCCCTAAATTCCATTTGGTTTCCAACAGATGGGAACAGTAAGTTACCCATGCTATTGTTCTGTTCTGCTTGCTTTGCTTCTTTCTCTAAATCAATGCCCAAGTTCCCACACACTCTCAGCTCCATATCTCTGAGCCCTTCTCTAGGTCATACAGTTTCTCTCCTGCTAGCTCTGCACCCCAGCAACCACAGGCTTCTTACGGATCCTAGGATCCTAGACTATATGAAGTCCCAGGACCTTTGCACTCAATTATTCCTTTTGGCCGTTGTTCCCGGGTCATTGTTTCTTATGACTGTGCACTTCCCATGCCTGCAGTATCTGTAGGGCTCACACTCTCACTTAGATCTTGGCTGAGAAGCTCACTTTTACAACCGTTGCCTTGCTTGTTGCAGTTCAGTGAAGGCGGAGAGCTCTCTGGTATGCTGCTGGCTCTTAAGGAAGACATGCCAAGGATGGGGAGGGGACCCAGCAGTACCTCCCCCATAAGATTCTCTGCTTTAAAACCATCAAAGCTCCAACTTTGGGAAAACACACAGCAATTTTATTATTTAATAAGCCCGTATCAAGTACCATCATTGGACAACTGGTGTGTTTTAATTGTTGTCTGTGGGCTTCTCTAGACTAAGAAGTTCTATGGGAGTTGAAACAGAGCTGGCTTTATTCTCTGTTGTACCCTTAGTGCTCAGCATCCCAGGTAATCACCATTTATTGGGTAAATGAACAAATGATGAATTAGGCAATGAGGGAAGAGGGAGGAAGGCGGCAGACATGTGTGTCTACGTGGTCGTGAGGACTGGAACGGAGAGAAGCGAAAGGACAATTTCCATTCTATTTCTGTGTGCTTGGGCTTGGTTTAGAGGAGTCTCAGTTCTTGTCACCTGGCACGGTGATGGCTGATGCCATAACAAAGCAATGCTCAGTGAATCAGGTTTTGAAATGCTGGAAAGTATCCACATGTCAGGGTGACCTGAAAATGGCATTCCAGTTTGCTTGTTGCAGTCCAGTGAAGGCCGAAACCTCTCTGGTATGTTACTGGCTCATAAGGAAGACATGCCAAGGATGGGGAGAGGGCCTAGTAGTTGTCCCCCTACCCATAAGATTCTCTGTGTCTCTTTCAGGATTGTACTTTTTTGGGGCTCGAAGGAGGAAACTGGTAGTGTAGACTTAAAATATCCCCACAAGAGCCCATTGGATGTCAGAGAGTGAAGAGAAAGACTAGTTAAACAAATTAGCACTTGGCTGGAGATTTAACAGGCAGGCATCATGTTAACCTTGGATGTTCTATGGAGCTCAGCAGCTATCTGGCTTTAGGTCACTTTGTCTTCAAATCTTTCAGTCCTCTGCCATTATTCCTATGCCAAGGGAAATGGACTTATTTGGAGACTGGGCCAGATAGGAAAGGGGCAAACAGGTTACAAGTAAAACAGTGCTGGGCAGGCTGGGGAAAGGCCATTTCCTGGTTTAATTTAAGGTCTTCTCTTCTGCTCAAAAGGGAGCCTTTCCTGGGGACAGGGGATAGCCCTTTTTGTGGTGGGGGCTCCAGTATCTGTTGGAACTCTACTTTCTAACCTAGCACCACAGTGGTGGCTCTGTGAAGCCAGGTCCTCCCGTGGGTTCTCCAGGGTGAAGAGCTGGGTTGTTTTCTTGCTGTTTGCCCTGAGGAAGCCTTTGCAGGTGGTCTGGTTCTCTGTGGAGGGTTCCCCATAACACTGAGAACCAAAACTCAAGTTTCCATGCTTTGTGTCAGGCTGAGCCAGCTCCCCAATCCCCTTTGCTTAGTTCTATATTTGTGGGTTTCCTGTACATGGACCTTGGAACACTGACACACGCTCTCTTTCTCTCTCCCCTCCTTCCTGTCTTTTTTGTGTGTAGTGTATACATGAATGTGCACCTTTGTGTGTGGGTATGTTCATACCTGTGCACACAGATGTGGAGGCCAGAGATTTGCTTTATGTGCACATACACATGTGGCTGTGCTCTCCTGTGCTGCACCTGTGGCGGCCAGAGGCTGATACCAGGAGTTTTTCTTATATAGCTTCTCTCCTTTCATATATTTGGGACAGGGCACCTTTATTGAGCTCAACACTTGCTGTTGTATCTGGACTGATTGGCCAACAAGCCCATGAGATTAGCCTGTCTTCAGTCCTCCAAATGCTGCGGTTACAAGAGTGTGCTGCCACACCTGACATTTATGCAGGTGCTGGGGATCTGAAATCAGCTCCTCATGCTTGCACCTCAAGCTTCAGCTACTGAGTCATCTCCTCTGTCTTGAGACATTGTTCTTCCAGCTGTATGTTTAAACTCCTAGACAATGTTTAGGTATTTTCTTGGTTACTTGTTTTATAGTTTTAGGGAGTCAAACCCAGGGCCTTATGTGTGCTAGGCAAGTCTCTACCATTGAGTTATTCCAACAACTGTTTCATTTTTATTCTGACCTAGGGTCTCACTAAATTACCCAGAATGCTCTTGATCTCATACAGGCCAGGCAGACCTTGGGTTTGTCATTCCAACTGGGATTACAGGCACTCTCCACCAAGCCCATGAGTGTATTTAACTAGTGTTTTTAAAAAACTTAGGTTTTCCTCTGTCTTTCCAAATGTCAATAGAAATATGGGTTTGGGATTTTCACATATCTCTAAACCTTAGCTTCTTCAACTACAAAAGAAAACTTTGTATTTGATAGGTCATTTTGCCAAAGACAAACAAGCCAACTTTGATTTAACCTCAGTATACTTTCTGAGTTTTCAGTGGAGGTCTGACCCAATCCTCAGTTTACGGAGCAGGACTTCCTAAGGGTATCTCCATGACCTTCTGATGACCTCTCCTTCTCTCCTACTGTGGCTCACTACTTCAGAGACCACAGTGCACTTAGGTTCTGCTCTGGCAACTTCTTATGTGAAGCCTCTGGATGGAATCCAGGGAGGAATTCTGAAGTCATCTAGGAGACTCACCTTCAGGCATACGGTTAAGAGGTTATCAATATTAAGCTGGCCTCTGGGCATGCTTGTGACCAGATTATTTGGGTTAAGTTAAGGAAGTCTGTCCAGCATCCTGGGCTGAGGTGCTTGACTGAGTCAAAAAGTGGACGCAGGCTGGGTATGAAGCAGGATGAGTATGATCATTTATTGTATGAATTCATTGTATTCGTGAGTATGATCAATCCCTGATTGCAGATGCAGCTATGAGGGATTATACTTTGGAACTGTGAGCTTCCTTCCTTGATCTTCTTTTTAATATATGTATATATACATGTATATGCATGTTTCTGTATGTGTATGCATACATATATTCACTTCAACAGGAAAAGTAACTCACACAAATACCTTGGGTAGGCAAAATGGTCCAGTGGGCTAAGGTACTTGCTGCAAAACCTGACATCCTGAGTTCCATCCCTGAGACCCACATGGCGCAAATAGAGAACTGATTCTTCTAAGTTGTCCCCTTATATGCATACACCATAGCATGATCATGTACACATCTGTACACATACGCATAAAGAAATGTGATTATAACTAAGTAAAAAGGAACAATAAAAATAAAAACATTACAAAATGATACTGCCAGAGTCTGCCTGACGGCCAGACCCTATTTTTCCTCATGCTCAGAGAACTTAGCCTCTGGAGGAATACATTTTACCTCTGGGGCTCTGGCTCAAGACTCCCAAGCCAACTTCAAGTCACTGTGACTCTCACTGACTTTGGCTTTTCTGCCAATTTCGTGATGTTCCTGACACTATGGTCCTCTGCATCTGGACAGTGAAATGAAGTCTACATCGAATCTTTGTGCCCAACTGGGAGTCTTGATAACCTGCTAAGAGTCACAGCTCTACCAGCAATTTCTTAATTTCTCCGCAGGACTGGACACTATCTTCTACCCAAAACCTTCTTTCTTATAGGTTTTCTTCTGTCCCAATTTTAGTACTGTGAAGAATATGGTTATGTTATTAGGTTTTGCTGACAACCCTTCCCCTCCTGTATCTTTTCGTTAAAGCAGTGAACTGTCTGTTATTCTTTTGAGTGTCTTGACTAGGTTGCCAGTCTAGATGTTCCCCTTACCCTCTGAAGGGGACCTTTCTCTGCACTATCAGTGGCTGCATTTCAAGTCCTGTCCCAGTGTAGTCACTATGATTGGACCTCTCTTAAGTCTTCTGTCACAAATCTTGGTCCGAAGTAATTTCTGATCACACCAGACCTTTCCTAATATGAAATATAAACGCCTCTCCAGTTCTAGGAAAACTAGAAGCTCCTATTGCTGTTCTTCCATGAAACATATAATCACTATATGCTAGGTGTTAAGACTACAAAGAGGAAGAGTTTTGAGGATATTACATTATATAAGTTGCTCTCAGAGCACAGAAGAAAGAGGAGCAGTTGGGAGGACGGTGGTAGTGGCAAGAGAAGGCTTTAGTACCAGGCATCTCGAGCTGAGCCTTGAGGCACAGAGAGAAGCTAGAGATCAAGATGCATTTGAGGAAGCCAACTAGGTGAGCGTGGCTTCAGAACCAAAGGGGAGTGGGGGACGAGGGTTTGTAGTTAGGCCATGTGGCTTGCGCTCTGCTGTTCAGTAACTGGTGGCAGGAGAGTTTGAGGTAATGGATCATCACAAGAAGGTGTGCACCTGGGAAGATTATTCTGAGGTGGGGTGAGAAGGAACTGAGGCCGGAGATGAGAAAACCAGTGGAGAAGCCATGGGAGGTTCTCAGGCTAAGATTAGTAGGTAGGAATTGCCATAAAAAGAGTCTGTAGAGTAGAAGTGGGCAGGGTTGGTGACCAATTAAAAGGAAGGATCAGTGACAAAGAGGCTGCTCCTGGGGACAATTGAGAGCCACAGTGGAATGCCCAGTGTCTTTGGAAGTTGACTGGGGACAACGATGCTCATCCCTAAGTCAGGAAACACAAGAGGACTCGTAAGAAAGGGTGGGTTTGATTTGGACATGATACTTGAGAAGAGCCTGAAGGGTGCCAATCGGAGATGTTCTGTAGACTTCTTGGCTTGAGAAGGACTAGGAAGCCATAGATAGACACTAAACGACTATAAATTCTGAAAACACGGGTACTGTCTTGTCATACACTCTGACATAGTACCAATAAATCATCTCTGATGGATCCACCTTTACTTCTAGACTTTATGACCATCGTTTAGAAACTGGGTGGAGTTGGAGTGCTGGCCTGTCAGCCAGCCAGGCTGTGTAGATAAAAAGAGAAAGGGAATGGATACAGAGCCTTGTGAGACAGAGTAACTATGGAGCTAAGGAGGCTGAGAGGAAACACTGGAGCAGTGCAGGGAGAGATTTAAAGCACACAGAGAGCTCTGGAGGAGAACAGTGCCTGAATCCAGATGACAAACGGTGTGTGCATATCATCCCAACCTGCCACCAGAACACTCTCCCAACTCCGGCTCCCAACTCCACACAGGAAGGGCAGTAATGGGATCAGAGTGGGGAAGTCAAGATGGAAGGATGCAGGCTAGCACTTCAGGTCTTTTACAACAAAGTTTTTCCTGTAACTCTTTCTTTCTTTCTTTTTTTTCTTTCTTTCTTTTTTTTTTTTTTTCCAAGACAGGGTTTCTCTGTGTAGCCCTGGCTGTCCTGGAACTCGCTCTGTAGACCAGGCTGGCCTCGAACTCAGAAATTTGCCTGCCTCTGCCTCCTGAGTGCTGGGATTAAAGGTGTGCGCCACCACTGCCCAGTCCTGTAACTCTTTCTTAACACATAGAGAAAGATTTTGTTTTCCCTGAGTCCAGAATCCAAAATTGTGCTTTGCTTCCTTCCTTCCTTCCTTCCTTCCTTCCTTCCTTCCTTTCTTCCTTTCTTTCTTTTTCTTTTTCTTTTCTTTTGGTATGTGCACAGGTCTCCACCCCACCCCCCCACCCCCCCGTGTGTGTATGTTGTGTGCTTATCCCTGCTTGTGGAGGCTAAAACTAGAAGACAGCCTTGGGGGTTGTTCTCTACTGGGCTTTCCACCTTTTGTTTAAAAAAAGGATTTCTCACTGACCTGGAACTTGCTGAATAGTTCCAGACTGCCAAACTGACTGGCTAGAACACCCCAAGGCTCTGCCTATCTCTGCCT
Source organism: Rhynchomys soricoides (assembly GCA_019843965.1). Lineage (NCBI taxonomy): Eukaryota > Metazoa > Chordata > Mammalia > Rodentia > Muridae > Rhynchomys > Rhynchomys soricoides. Next base: position 865,208 of record JADRCH010000103.1, read on the forward strand.
TCCCTGCACTGGGATTACACACACACACACACACACACACACACACAGAGAGAGAGAGAGAGAGAGAGAGAGAGAGCACTACCACCACCACCACCACCACCACCACCACCATCACCACCACCACCACCAAGTCTGTCTTTTAAGTGTGAGTTTTGGGGATCAAACTCAGTTGCTTTGTTGACTGAGCTGTCTCTAGCCCTGCTTCGCCCTTCTCCCTGCTCCGTGTTTTCTCTGTGACTTTTCTGAATCAATGTTCATATCAGAATAAGCTTAGTAAGTTCACCAACACTCAAGCAAGACCCCCTCCTGGCCATTTTGGGAGAATTCCTCTGTTTTGTTGTCTCTCCCCCCCCCCCCCCCATTTTCCTCTTCTGGGAAGTTTTCTGTTCTTTTTCTTAGAGAAATTTAAACTTAATTTGTACCGGGGTTGTTGACAGTTATAACTGTGACGGCTAAAGAAACTCCTTTTTATGCTTGGAATCCATCTTGGTACCTAGCAGGCGTCTATCTCTGATTCCAGTCCCTGGAAGAAAAATTCCCAGTAACTCTGACTCAGTGATCCAACCCAAAAATGTACAGCTGTGACTGTATATTTATTGTGACATAACCAATTACTTTTTTGGCTTCTGTAACCTGCTTATGCAGACATTCAAGGACTAGTTTGAGGTCACCTTGACTACCTAATTTTGGCAGAGCAGAACTGCTCTTGGTTTGCTTGTGCAAATACTCAAGGTCTTCTTGTGGTTTTTGCTTTAAAAAATTCTTCCCCCTACCCCCAAGCCTTTGCACGGCAATGTCTCTGTTTTGGCTTGCAGACTGTGGCTCTGCTTGCAGTTTAAATAAATTTGGCTAATTGTAATCTTAATTAAGTCCGGTGGTCTTGAAATCCATAGCATTACCATAAAGTGCTTCGGCAAAGTTGTGAGAATCAGGTTCTTTCCAGGGGGAATTTGAACTACATTCCCCAAAAGATACAACCCACGCTTCTTCTGTCCCTTTCTTTCATCCATGCGATGCAAAGGGCCAGTTTCTTAACCGTTCTTTCACTCGGATCCTTGCCACTGTTCTCTTCTTTCTCGAGTCTTTTGAAATGGCCTCTGGGACTCTCTGGTTGACTCAGCTTCATAACTGAAGGCTTTGCCTATGGCTTGGCTTTTGCCCTTTAGTTATTTTGCGCATTCTTTTTTGTTCAGCTTGTTCTACCAAATACTTATTCTGAGCAGGCCCTGTTTGCTGTACGCATTCATTGTCTCTACAACTCACCCACAACCAGCCGGGGGCTGTCACCTGTGTCACATACTTACCCAGCGCTTCCTCTCCTAACACAGCTTCCCCCCTCTTAACCGACTTTCTGATGTTTTGTCACAAATGATAACCAGGGCCTCATCCGTTTTCGGTTTCTTGGCTGGGAAGTCTGGGGGGTTTCTTCAGTCTTCACCAGCATCTGAAGCAAAAACCAAGCATTTCAACCAAAGTTCCACTGAAGACCTTCCACCCTTCACCCAGTAAAACAGGACCTGGCCAGACCTCCCCTTCCTTCTCCTGGCACCATTTCCAGTCCTGTCTAGTCCTGTTTTATTCCCGCTGCCCTTTTCTGTTAGTTTCGTTTTCTCTCATGTGTTTTCTTTCCTTTTGTATCCTTCCGTGAAAGTTTACAATGCTGTGTGGGGGATGTTGCACCTGCTCCAATAGGCTTTGTATAACAACGTGCCTGTGAAATCTCCTCAGTGAACTTGTACACATTTTACATACTAATTATTAAATGTCCTGAGCTCACATTTCCTAGTTAGTATCTTGGTTTTTTTTTGTTTTTTTGTTTTGTTTTGTTTTTTTTTTTTTAGGCAACAGTTTTTCAATACTGTCTGACTAATCTTAGAAAACTTTAGGTAGAAAATTGAAAACTGGTGCTAATATCCTGCTGAAGACCAGCTTGTTGGAACTTGGTTTTGGTTTTGGTTTTTAAAAGTGTGTCATAGGTAAATCTTTCTTCTTAGTTCTGTAATTCTCATTTCTTTTTTAAGTGTGGCAAAGTTGAAATTAGAACTATACCCTGACCTTTCTAGACCAAACTGAGGTCCTCTGGGAGGAGGTGTACATTGTCAAGGTAGCGTCATAGCTAGTAAGCTGAGGGGCTGGTAGCCTGAGCCTGAAGCCAGGCAGCCTTGGAGAAGGCAAAGGATGGATTAAAATTACATTTGGTTCCATCTGTTTGTTTGGCTTTTGGCTTTTCACTGGACATTTTTTTTCATGAGGGTAGTTATCATAATAGACACGTGTTTTTAATATATCAACCAGGGGTGTGTGGTCTTGTTTGTTCTTGATTAAAAAGCCTGTGTCAAATAAGAAGTATTTCAAAGTTATAGAAATAATTGGAGCAATAAGATGGTAAGGGGTAACTAAGGGATGCGGCTTTCTTCCAGAAACAAATATGAATCTGGTGAGCACATGTATTCTCCTGTTCCATCTTTAATAGGCATGGCGATGGATGTCATAGCAAGAAACTATCAACGCTGTAGGTTCATCAACCAACATGATAGGCCCAGATCCTTGCATTGGCCAGTTCAGGAATTTGCATCTTAGAACATCATTTAAATATGGACAACATGGATGTTACATAGCATCGTGATGCCTGGGCAGAGTGGTACTGCCTACATCAGTCCCCTCCTTCACACATGTTAAATGGGGAGAGCGGTTGCATTCTCTTCTCATTGGGAGTGCTCTGACTAAAAACTATGGCTGGCTCAGGTTATTGTTGTTTAATTAAAGCCATTTAAGGCCTTTCTATTTCAGTTGGTTTGACTTGGGAAACTCAGACCCATTGAGAAAGATAAATTTCGTTTGGGAGAAGACTTTTAATTTCCATGCTGCACTGTGCTATTTTTTCTTGTTGCAAAAATCTTACTGGGTATAAAAGCCAGGAAGAGAGTACAAAATAATGCTGTGTTTAGTACTGAATGGTTTTCCTGTGACGTCATTGAGGACCATCATCACACATTAAGACAGCGGCTTCTTTGTCTTGTTTTATGCTTTATTATCTAACTCCCATTGTTTAAAATAGTTTTTACGCTTTTAAATAGGATTGCGAACTAATGGCAATGTGTAGAAGAATAAGAGTAGGAGCAAGCTTCTGTTAGAATTTGGTTATCGTCAGTTAGACTTGGCCAGTAAATGCAGCACTTTAGTTTAAGGAAAGCAGAAGAGAAGGATATAATAGCATGTCTAGCATGCCAGTGTATAAGCCAAGAAGGCAACACAAGAAAACTATAAACTACACGCTGTGTTTTGTATGAAAAACAGATGCTGTAAGGAACAGCATGCGCATGCAGTGAGTGGTGTGTTTCACTCTTTCTAGAAGCTTTATGAAAAGACCGACGGGTGAGGTGAGCACCCCTCTTCTTCCCAGAATAGAGTGTTCTGCTTCAGGCCAGCTGATTAGATGGTGTGGTTACAGTCATTTTTATTAGTTATTTTGCTGATTGACTAGAGCCTGATTTTAATGAAAGCAAATTAACTTTAATTTAAAATTTCATTTAAGGACTAATTGATGTCAGCACATGCCTTCTCATTGGGCATATTTGTAAGTTAATTAGCCAAGCCATGGGAGAATTAAGTTAAAAATCTACCTCCTTCCTATCTATCTATCTATCTATCTATCTATCACTCTCTAACACAGTACGCTATCTGAAAGAGCTAAGAACACATCTATATCTGTTATTCTACTTAGGGCAGAAAGGGAGGCTCACATTGAAAATGGTAGGGAGATTTCAAAGACACAAAGGCTCATTTGAGAAATCAGCAACAACTACTCTGGTACTGCAATGCAAGCCAAGAAGCAAGGGTTAGGTTTAAGCAGAAAGGACAGAAGCAAAGGAAACACAGCTTTAGTTTTTATGTCGCATTAATACTAGGATTGTTTTTCCACTTACTATGTCCCTGGATTCTCTGCAAGCCCACATGGAAGTTTGCAAGCCCCACCCTGGAGAGTTTACTCTGTACCATTTCTCTCAGATTTTTCAGCCTTGGTGTGTCTGCTAGCCATGTCCTACAGATTTTACAGATTCTACTTACTGGCATCTGTCTCTCTGGATAAGTGCAGGTAGTTTTATAGCACATGTTCTTTACTTCCAAAGACATTATTAAAATTTGAAAGACCGTTGAAAGATATAAGCCATTGAAAGACATCTAGAATTGAATTTCATGGTTGGGGGTGTGTGAAATGATATGGAATACTAGATCTAATGGCACTTTTTTTTTTTTTTTTTAAGTAAGAAAGGAAAATGAAGTCAACATATTTTATACACACCAGTTCATTCTCGGAAGGCCCAGAAGTCAAGGTGAAGTAAGGATGCAGACAGTCATTTAGACTTTCAGGAAACAGGGAGTTGGTCTCTTACTAAAGAAAGCGAACATTTGGTTTGAGTGGAGAAACATGATTCCTGGGTGACTTGGTTAACATCACCCAGAATAGACCTGCAATGCTCCCAATTTCTGGCCATTATACTGCTGACTGGCCAGATAAAGATGTACCCATATGCAACAGTGGTAAATCTGTTATGGGGACAGCCAACGGCTTTCTGAGTGGTTCTCAGGCCCATGTGTGTCTACTGCTGTAAGCCTGATTAAAGCCTGTGGCTGGGAGGCCATGGCCCTGGTGTTGAAACTAATGCTGTTGTTGATTTGCTATTTTAGTTTATGCCCATAGATTAGTTGCCACTGTCAGCTATGATAAGAGAGGCTTAGTTTTGAAGTGGGAAGCAGCTCCTGGTTAAACTTCTGGTTTGCTGTTGAAAGCTGAACCTTACGTAGAGTATCTATACTATCTTCTCCAAGGGTCAGGGAACACTGTGAACGAGAGTGTGGGAATAATATAAGAAGGGGAGGAAGGAGTAATGAGCATGCTTTCAATTGCTATCTTCTGGGCATGACCTGGCTGTTGCACCCATGAACACTCAGTAACTGTGAGGTTTAGCCTGTGAGTAGCACAAGGCTTTCAGAATGTTGGCCCTTTCAACTCTGTCATGGAGAGGGGAGGAAATCACAAGGCTCTGTCTTAGGGTTTCCATTGCTGTGAAGAGACACCATGACCAAAGCAACTCTTACAAAGGACAACATTTCTTTGGGGCTGGCTTGCAGGTTCAGAGGTTCAGTCCATTATCATCAAGGTGGGAACATGGTAGCATCTAGGCAGATGTGGGGTTGCAGGAGCAGAAAGCTCTACATCTTGATCCAAAGGCAGACAGGGGAAGACTGGCTTCCTCACAGCTAAGAGGAGGGTCTCTAAGCTCACTCCCTTCTTTCAACAAGGCCACACACCTCCTCATAGTGCCACTCCCTGAGCCAAGCATATTCAAACCACCACAGCTCCACGGAAACTTTTCAAGGATATGAGTGCAATTAACAGATGCTGGGAGAGGGAGAGAGGCTTTCTTTAATGATGTAGCTACTACTAAGGAGTCCATGCTCCTGCCAATAACTTCCTCATCTCTGCGTATGTAACCAAACCTAGTTAAACTGAGTGGGATGCAGAAGGAAAGACTAAGGAATGAAGAGAAGACCCGAGAAGGAAAGAGGAGCAATGGCGGTGGTGGGAGAAAGGGTTATGAGGGGTTCTGTGATCAAAATACATGTCATACATGTCTGAAAATGTAAATAATAAAATCCACTATAATTAACATATGCTAAAACTCCACAAATAATAACAGCAACACAAATCTATGGGCCATGGCTATTACTTTTCTCTACTTCGGTATTAAAAAAGGCAACACTGACCTTCAAAGTGAATTCTTAGGGCTATCAAGTAGCTGCATTCTTTGGTTGGTTATGCCTTATTTTCTGTTCAGATAGTAAATTAAAAAACACATTTACAAGGAAAGCCAATAGGAAAGAAATAGAGGATGGTGGTGGGAAGAGGAGAAAGGGAAGGGATGGAGGGAGCTAGAAAATCCAGTCAGTTGATTCAAGACTTTAATGCTGTAGTTGACCTATAATGCAGGTGTAATGACTTTAAGTTCTGGAAAGGAATCATGACCTCATGAAAAGTATGTGTGAGGAAAGTCATTGTAGTGCAGGCATGGGCAAGGGCGTTCCCCACACCCGGGAGGACACATGGAAAAGCACACCTCTCCCCCTCCCTCCCATTGCAGACATCACTGATCAGGGCTCTGATTTCAGAAGCAGCTTCAGAATGTTCCAAACAACATTCTTGAACTTAAATATACTTGATTAGAATTGACAAAAAGAGATGAGAACCTACCAACCAACCCAGACTTTTGAGATGAAACCCAGACTTTTGAGACTTTAATTAGATATGTTCTGTGAGTTTGTCTTGCTGCTTTGAGAGGTTTTGAGTATTCTGAATTCATTCTGGAAGGCTGTGTGTCTCTGGGCATTAGCAGAATCAGCCACAGAAATGCCTTTCAGGTGCATTAGGCTTGAAGAGTGATATGAATATACAGCCTGAATATTTTACAAGCTGTGAAAACTTATAAGATAACTCTACCAAATCTTGTCTTTTTTGTCTCCTTTTATGTTTTCCATGATCATCAAATAAATTAATATTTGTGAAAGAATTAACACATTTCATGACTCTAGAAACTTTATCTTTCCACCAAATAATGTTTTAGGGAGATTCAGAACTGAATGAACAAAATAGTTCCTATTTATCAATATGGTAGGTCAGCTGCTGGAGTCACCTGTGTGACTGACTGTGTGTGTGTGTGTACATGTGTGTGTATGTATGTACATGTGTGTATATGTGTTTTTATGTGTGTATATGTGTGTATATTTGTGTGTATATGTGTGTTTATGTGTATATATGTGTGAGTATATGTGTGTATGTGTGTGTGTGTGTGTGTGTGTATGTGTTATACACATCTTGTATAAATCTCTGAGCTCAGCTCTAGTAGTTTTTCACACTGGAGAATTCTTGATAAACATAATCCTGTAACTACCTCAGCATGTGATCTAACTTATCAAAGAGCAAATGCTCATGAAAGCACATAGTGGGCTCCTCAGCTCCCCCTTACCAGTCAGCTCCCTTTGCAGCTAACAAACCATGAAAGACAATCATCTCGAGTCAAAGTCTACCATGCCTATTTTTAAACTCTCTTGCTATCTTGAACGACAAGGTGCTTCAAGGAAGGGCAATGTGGAAAAAGGATTATATACACATTGTGTGCTGATAATCAGAATATTTTCTGACAGATGGTCACAACTATTTCTAGTGCTGGTGTTGCTATGGAATTTCTTCCAAAGGTGGAAGAGGAGGGATTGGTAGTCCTTTTGCTTCTGTGTCATTCTTCATTAACCGAAGCTCTGTTGCTTCTCCCTGTGCTGACTTTGTGTTCAGTTGTTGGTTATTGATGGGCCAGACACCAAGAGCAAAAAGAAGAGAAATGATTAAGATGAAGATAAAAGCAGAACAGGTTGTTTACCTTGTAGTTGCCGGGTGACAGCTATGAGTAGTGGGGGCAGCCTTACAGTTCTGAATTAGTCAGGATTCTCCAGGGTCACAGAACTTATGGAACGAATCTCTCTCTCTCTCTCTCTCTCTCTCTCTCTCTCTCTCTCTCTCTGTGTCTGTCTGTCTGTCTATCTATTTATGAGTTTATGGGGATAGCTTACAGGCTGTAGTCCAGCTAACCCGACAACGGCCAGCCGTGAATGAGAAGTCCAGGAATCTAGCAGATGCTGAGCATGAGGTTGAATGTCTCAGCTGGTCTTCTTATACAAGCTGGAATCCTGATGAAGTGGCCTCCAAAAGATGTGCTGACAAGTAAGTGCAGGCAGGCAAAGAAGAATAAACTCTTCCTTCTTCTATTGTCCTTAATGTAGGCCTCCAGCAGAAGTGTCTTAGTCAGGGTTTCTATTCCTGCACAAAACATCATGACCAAGAAACAAGTTGGGGAGGAAAGGGTTTATTCTTGTACTTCCGCACTGCTGTTCATCACCAAAGAAGTCAGGACTGGAACTCAAGCAGGTCAGGAAGCAGGAGCTGATGCAGAGGCCATGGAGGGATGTTACTTACTGGCTTGCTTCCCCTGACTTGCTCAGCTTGCTCTTTTATAGAACCCAAGACCACCAGCCCACAGATGGCACCACCCACAAGGGGCCCTCCCCCTTGATCACTAATTGAGAAAATGCCTTACAGCTGGATCTCATGGAGGCATTTCCTCAACGGAAGCTCCTTTCTCTGTGATAACTCCAGCTTGTGTCAAGTTGACACACAAAACCAGCTAGTACAAAAAGGTATGGCCCAGATTAAAGTGTGCCTCAAGATCTGGGTTAAAGGAGTGTGTCTTCCAGCCTTAAGATCTGGATCAAAACCTTGTGTCTTCCAGCCTCAAGATCTTGGTTACACATGTGCACTCCATTTCTGGATTGTAGTTGAAGTTGACAACCAAGAATGGCTATCACAAGCTCTAAGGGGGAGCAGGAGCTCTTGACACCTCTAGGTCTATTCTCATCCTCTGTCTGTCTTCCCTGGGCACACTTCACATACTTGGGACCCCAGAGTTGAAGGCTTTGAATGTCTCTTGAGCCTCCAGCTTCCATTGCAAACCTGCCATTACTCAGATACACAGGGAAAATGCCCACATCTGGGGACATCTTTGCTGTCTTTGGTTTTTGTCATGGCTTACTATATGCCTAGGTGTTCTTGTACTCTCCATGTAGACCAGGATGATTTTAAACTTGTGGTAACCCTACAGCATCAGCCTCTCAGGTCATGGGATTATAGGCACCTGCTACTGCGTGTAGTTCCTTTGGTTCTTAACATCTTGTAGTGATAGAAAGTATTATTCTAACACCCAAAGCAAACTTGCTCCTGAATTTTTGTGAATGAAGATTAATTTAATAAAATTTTTAGGGGTTAAACCCAGAATTGTGGGTTAGCTATTGATGGGTAAACAAAATAGCTGGTGGTGTCTGAACCTGACTCATAGGGAGCCTAATGTCAAGGAGATGGGGAAGCAGAGGGTAGAGGGAGGAGAGAGCAGTGTGGTGAAGGGAGGAAGGAAGGATTTTAACCAATGATGCTTCTTTACAGTGACGATCTTCTTCGCACATGTGAATCTGCTGCACTTCTGTGTCTCCTTGCTTATTCAAACGGCTGATTTTTCTATCTAGATTGGAAGATGAGAAGATGGTCCCACATGAGGAAGCATTCTTTGTTATCAGAAGAACACAGGATCCTAGGAACTCACAGACATCTTGGGTACAGTATTAGGCTTTCTCCATAGGTGGGATGGGGTGTCCCAAGATGAAACTAATTCTCAGCCCACATGTCATTTACATTTTTGCAAAGTCACAGCCAACACTAACAGCTCCTCATCTTTTCTTCTATCTCAGGAGCTCTTGCTTCTGAGGCCCCTTTACGTTTTCATTCTTTAGGTGGAGTTTTTGACTCTTCTCATCAGAAAACATGAAGGTTTGGAGGAGGCTCATGTTTTCCACTTTGGTTTCTCATGTCCATGATGGGGCCACTGGAAACTTCAGAGAATGTTACATGAAAAAAAGGAAAAAAATATAAAGGAGTCTCAACACAGGTCTGTATCAAAATGACCTTTTATTGATTTGTCGGTGAAGATATGTGTGCAAATACTGAAGGGATTCCTTAATTGAGGGCTAGGAGAGGTGGGACTTCCACTCTGGCTCTTCCCCTAAAATACACACATCTGCTGTGCACCTGCCTTGGCTTCTGACTACCCAGACTTCTGCAGAGTTTCTCGGCAACAAACCTAGTTTATTCAGTGCCTCAGCCCACAGATCTTCCTTATGCCACACTGTCTTGGTGGCTTTTGATGCCACCATCCAAAGGGGCTTCCTTGGGAATAAAAGTTGCTCTTCTAACTCTTACAACTGAGTGATCCCTGAGCAGAGTCTGCCTCAAGTATGGCTGTATCCAAGATACATTGCCAGAGACAAACCTGCTGTGTATCTCCTGGCCAATCTGGTCTCAGGAATTGAACAGGAAGGTAACCTGAATGTAGAGTCCTTTTGTGTATGCACTGAAACTCAAGGATGTATCCAAGAATGTATCTTCTGGTGGCTTTGACAAAGACTCTTGGGGAAGGACACAGCCAGCCTGGTTTTGGATGATGTCCTAGGCCTGAATCAAGCATTGCACCTGGGTGATAGAATAGTCTGATTGGCCAGTCCCGTATCACACACCTACTGAGGTGGTAAATGAGGATGTATACGAGAGACGGGTTCCATGTAACAAAGATGAATTCTGATGCTGGAAGAGAAAGGGGATGCCACAGAGGCAGAAGTCAGCAACGTTGGGGGACTTAGAACCAAGAGACTATTTAGAGAAGCTAGGAAATGAGATTCAATTAGTCTAGCAGAAAGGAATCCCTCTGTGAATTGGCAGGGGTCAGTATAAAGAGTGACACAGTCCCTGACTGCAGGAATATTATGAGGCAGACAGAAAAACACACAATGAAGTGAGGTGAGTGCCGGTCAAGGGGTTGGTCTTAAAGGTCACATATTTAAATCACAGAGGTGGAATTCACACATGTTCAAGCAATGTGAGGAGTAGCTGAGGTGGAAGAATTAGCCTATATGTACTTAGTGTTAACGAGCGAATACACTTTAAACTGCTGATGTATCCGACTTCCCTTTTCCCAGCTATGTATTTACAGTTTGTTGCATATGAAAAAAGTAGTATGTCCCCAAGCCTCCTGACACCGCCACACTCACACACGCTGTTTGGTGGAGTTTTCAGGACCGGGGCATCAGGCAGCTGAGCCAGTAGTTTAGCATCTCATATATGTTAGCTTCCACTAAACTGCATTCTATACGGTCACCAGTGTCCCCGGTGCTAGGGAGAGTCCCAAGGGTTGGGAAATTGTTATAAAATCATCCACGAGGACCATGAGACCTACAGAGCGCTCTGCTTTGCAGATACAAGCTTCATGGTTTCTCTCTGTAAGTAAAGTCCTATTAGCAGACAAAAAAAGAAACATCATTTAAATAACCAGTACATTTTACATATGCAGAATCTCCCATTTTGAGTCAAACAGCTGAATTTGGAGTCTGGTTGACTTGGTTTTGATTTCTAAGAAATATAAGTTCAGAGCCAGTCAGACGGCTCAGTTGGGTTGAGGGGCTTATTGGCAAGCCTGATAACTTATGTTTGATCCCTGGGACAGACATGGTGGAAGGAGAAGTCCTACTGCAAATGCCCTCTGACCTCCACATGTGTGCTGCTCACATGTGATCCCCCCCCCACTACACAAAATTAAAAAAAATGCAATAAAAAGAAATACAAGTTCAAATGTTAAAGATGTCATCTGGTTAACATTCCAGGAAAATGCCCACAAAATCAAGCATCTGCTATAAAGTTCATAATTGTAGATGGTATCATGCACATAACTATTTAAAATTTCATGTACAATTTAAAATTTCATGTAGGTATATTTACCACCTGGATTAAGACATGGAGTATTACCAGTAATTTAGAAGTTTATTGTGTGCCCCTCAGGTCATCTCCTGTCTCTACCCAGAAGCAGAGACTATCATTAACTGTGTTAATGTTACCTTGTCTCTCTTCCACATTTCTCATCAATTTATGGATACCTTAGCAATGCATCGAAATGTTGGACTCGAAAGTCCGCATGTCTGGGCGGCCCACCCCACAAAGACACAGAGACTGAGAACAATGCAATAAGCAAGAGGTCTATTGAATCCAGTGCACTGGGGCCACCCTACCTACAGGGCAATGGCGATCCTGGGTTAGTAAGGTACACACTTTTTATACACTTTTCTGGGGCAGAGCTTGGCAACAGCATGAAAGGGTAGGCTCGCATTGGTGGTTAATTTTTACTTTTTTTAATGATTGGAGGCCCGAGGTGGTAACGTCATCCTGTTGCCACCCACCTGTGGCTTCAGCCTGTCTTTGACAACAGAGAATTCTGTCCATTGTGTGGGGCCTGAGGCATATCTGTTCCTGGCTCTACTTTTTCATTTTCTAACGGTTATCTTTGGCCCTTCTGACTGTCTGGAATGTTTCCCAGTCCAGCTCATCAGCCGACTTTTGTCTCTCAAGGCCCCACAATTCACTTCTGAATATGCGTGAACTCAAGATCAATGAAATAATCCTGAATATATTCTTTTGAGATGTGTTTATTCTGTTTAACTTTGGTTTGAGATTTATTTATGTTGATGTAGATAGCCATGAGTCATTCATTTTTCACAGCTGTATAGTTATCTAGTTCTTGAATTTATAGACTTTTAACTATCATTGATGGACCTTCTTCTGCCTTTTGAGATAAAAGCTACTATGGATATCCTGTCCTCTGGGATACACGTTCATTCTTGGTGTTATTGCGACGTGAAAATATGTGTTGTTTTTTAACCTCTGTGTTAGTTTCTTTTCCTGTTGCTATATGATAAAAGACTCTGAAAAAGCAATTTACTGGGGAAAGGAGTTCTTTCAGCTCTTACTTCAGGTCTAGTCCATCATGGTGGGAGTCACAGTGCAGGAGCAGGAGGGACTAGTCACGTTAAATCCCTAGTAAAGATCAGAGCACAACAGATGAATGCCTGTTGCTCAGCTCCCTGCTTCCCCTTCCACTGTCCAGGATCCACTCAGGGAATGGTGCCACCCTCAGTGGGCAGGCCCTCCCACATTAATGAATGAAAGGGAGATCAATCCCCCAGGCATGCCCAGAGGCCCATCTCCCAGGCGATTCTAGAGTCTATCCAGCTGACAACGAACACCGGACATCACAAGATGATTATGTCACAGTTTTCCCAAGTGGTTGATTACTAGTGGCTAACTTTAAAATGCTTGCAAATGTGGTGAGATCCAACAGGGTTTCATTACTGTTTGTATCTGCCTCTGCTTGACTCCTAATGAGATTGGCAACTCCCTTCCCTCCCCCCCCCCCTTTTCCTAGTTCTCCTGTTTCCTTCTTCTCCTCTCTCCCTCCTCATTCTCACAGTCCCTGTTCCTCCATTTCTCTCCTTTCTTCTCTCTTTTCTTCCTCCCCCACGCCCGACCTGCCTGGAGTGGCAAGAACAGAAGGACAGTTCCATACTGCTGCACAGGGCAGACCGAGGAGGAGGACCAAGGAGGAGGTCTGATGTTTTAGGGACTCTCAGCTGTGGGGATAAGGTTGTAGCTCAGTTGGCAGAGTGCTTGCCTAGCAGACACAAATCCTGAGCTTGAACCCCACAACTGCATACACTAGAGGTGGGGTTAGAAGTCTCTTATGCCAGAAATGTGGAGATGGAGACAAAAGGAGGAGAAGCTCAAGACAATCCGCTGCTGCAGAGTGAGATTGAGACCATCCTGGATATATGAGACCTTGTCTCAAAACAAAACAAGAAAACAAAAATGAAGTAAAAGCAAAACCATAACAAGACAAACCAAAATCCTGAATCTTTGTCTTTGATGTAGAAGAGAATTCTGGGTAGGAAATGGAATTGAAGTTTTGCTAAAATCAGAAAAAAAAAAAAAGTGATGGACGGGAAGGAAACACATTGTTGAGAGCATCTCAAAGAAGAGACACAGTGTGTTAAAAGACACCCCAAATGTAGATTTTAAGAATAGATTTTAAGTTAAGAGAAAGATGGATGCTTACAGAAAGAATAAGAGGCAGCAGAATGTGGGTCTGGGATTGAGGGATAGTGACAGTTAAGTGCTAGCCCGATGGCACTTTGGTGCTAAGGAACATCTCCATTGTCTTTCTGTCTTTGCTAAGTGAGATTAGAGGGTGGTTCTGGAAGTCCCTGGGATGGGATTGTAGCCACTAGGGTATAGGTGTTGATCGCACATACACAGTTTACTGTAAGTGGTATTTCTGATGGCCTTCCTGGAAAACTAGAGGTTTGTAGGTTAGAGGGAGAAAGACCTTTAGCAAATGCTGGCTGGGCTAGAATCCTTGATTCTCAACTGGTCAGAGACTCCTTTCCTTCTGGTGTCTGCATTATTTCTCCTTCCTCCCTCCCTCTCCCTCTTTGCTTCCCTCCCCTCCCTCCCTCCTTCCCTCCCCTCCCTCCCTCTGTCCTCCCCTCCCTCCCTCCTTCCCTCCCCTCCCTCCCTCTGTCCTCCCCTTCCATCCTACCTCCTCCTCTCCTTTGACTTGCCTCCCTTCCTTTCTGTCTCTCCCCTCAGTCTTTATTTACTGTTGATGTTTATGTGCTATTTGAGTTGCCTCTAGTTTACCTACTTTTTTCTCTACAAGATTATCTTTTTCTTATTGACTTGTAGAATTCTATTCCTTATATATTAAAAATTGCTACCATTTTTCTTCAGTTGTGCATGCTACAAATATCTTCTAATTCATGGCTTGTCATTTTACCCTTTTTTTGTCTTTTGGATGTGTGACCTAAATGGAGAATGCAGACTCTCCTGGCTGCCTTCTGGTTTTCTGGAGAGGACTTTATTCTCCACAGAAGAGTAGTAGAGAAGTCGGGAGTCTCCACTTAAGACAGGGTGGGCAGCATGATTGTTCACAAAAACAATAAAACCTTTTGAATGGTACATGCCCATTTATTTAACTGCTTCATTTCCAGATATTCATATTAAGGAAGCAATCACCACACAATGCATTACATTAACCATTGTCAAATAATACTTTATAAAATTCACAGAACTAACCATCTATGGGGGTTTGTTCAGTACTAGTTCTCTGAGTCAGTGGCTATTGGCATGAAAACATTTTTCTGTGATTTTATTGTTAAGTAAACAGTATACATACAAAGTAGGATTACATATTGTATTTGAACTTTAGAAAAGTTTACATACATCACTCACAAATACATGAAGAAGAGCCTAGAAGGCAATCTATACAACAATTAGCTAATTATCACGGCATAATGAGATTTTACATTCTTAATTTTTCTCTTTCTAAATATTTGTCTAAATTATTTTGAAAATATTATATATGCAGCCTGATTTGTCTTCATGAAAAACTATGTTGAATGTGCTGAGACAGGTTCCTCATTGATAGACTCTCTGAGACACGATGTCTATTTGCTTCAAAGTCCATTTGGCTTCACGTTGTCTTAAATGGATTCTGAAGGCAATGTTTTGACCTGAATAAATCCCAGCAGATTCTTGGCACATTTGGAATTTAGAATTAGGAGTGTATCTCCTGCTTCCACCTCTGTTCTTGAGCTTCACTGCAAATATTGCTGGGGAGTGATTATAAGAACATTGAGATAGTTTATCAACACTGGTATTTCCAGACTGTTCCAGATGTAAAACAGTGCTTTCAGAACAGTGAGAATCTATCACCTACCCTGAGACACACTGAAAGGAAGTATCATCTGCCATGACGTTTCATATGCCATGAGTTTTGTATTTCTAGTTGAAAAACATTAGTTGGCTAAATTCAGTCCTGATGGGAAAAAATAACCTTGGGCTACTTCAAAGAGCATGGGTGAAAATGGAGTGTGCTTAGGCTCTCTGTGGCAGCCTGTGTCTCCATCTTGTTCTGCACTTTTTTCCATACGATACTAGCATTAAGCCCTAGTTGAGAACCAGGAAGGCTTTAAGCTAGTGGTGATGTAAAGCTTAGGATGTAGATTTAAATTTCTCTTGGCTATGTTCAAAAACAGTATTTTTATTAATTATTTGAGAATTTCGTGCACTGTGTTTTGAAGATATTCACAGTAACTCCTTTTATAACCAGCTTCTCCACACCCCCTTCTCCTCCCACCAAGCTCAGTTTTCTTCCCCCACACCATCAAGTCCAGTTTGTACTGTTCAACTAGACCTGGCAGTGGGGCTAGCCGTGGTGCACGGTAGACACATAATGAAAGAACTGGCTTTCCATCTCCCAGCAGCTATCAATGGCCAACAGTCCTTAGTTGGTGTGATTTTATGTCCACCTTCCCCATCCCTATGCTACAGTTTTGTCTGGCTTTAGATGTTCAGGGTATATGCATGCTGTCAATGAATTCAAATGTGCAACTACTCTGTTGTGTCTGGAATAATCTGGTTCATTGACGTTATCCATCACCTCTGGCTCTCACAGTCTTTCTGCCTCCTCTTCTGTAAAGATCCATAAGCCTGGTGCGAGGGGTGTGAATGTATGTCCCATTAGAGCTGGGCATATCACAGTCTCTTATTCTCTGTACTTTGCCCACTCATGTGTCTCTGTTCATTGCCATCTACTGAAGAGGAAACTTCTCTGATGAGGGTTGAGAGATGTTCTGGTCTTAGGTATAGCAAACTTATAAGAGATTTTTTTTCATGCTATGTCCACCTAGCAGGATAGTATTGGGCACTCCTCAGAGCCTATGACCTATTTAGCCACAGGTACTTGCCTTGATTAACAGTGCCAGATATGGGTTCCAATCGATTCAATGTCTTATTTCCATTCATAAAGTGGTTGGTTACATCTAAAGCATTTGTGACTTTAGTGCACAGGTGGGCATGTCTTCTCAGGATAGCTATAGTCTGCAGGGTTCACAGACTGTAGAAATTACTGAGTACTTTTCTCCTGCAGTAGTATGTATAACAGCTTCTAGTACCCCGAAAGCTAGCTAGTGGGGGATGAGGCTTCCAGATGAGTACCAGCCTGATTTCTCCATATTCGGTGTCTCTAGTATGTCTTCAGCAAGAGGATTTGATCATCGGACTCTGGAGGGCTGACTATTGTTTTTTATGAAACAACATGTAAGAGAGCAATAGTTTGCTTTGCATCCGAACTGCCCTCTAAACGCCTCAACTGTTAAAAACTCAACCGCTAGCTGACAGTAATGAAGGGAATGACGAATAGGTCTCACATTTCCCAGTAACTCTAATTCGGTGTGGGTTAATAAATGGCTTTTGTTCACTAAAGCAAATCCTATAATCCTGATAGTCACTGCCATTTGATTTTGATTGTCATGACCTTCCTTAAAGTTGATCTGTACAAATCATTTAAAAATTATTTTTTCAATGCACTTTTACATACAAGGGTGTATCAGCAGAAAGTTTGAAAGCATTTTACCACCATTTTCACATTTTCAGACGAATATTGTTATTTTAATATAAAATAACTACAGATTTCTTGCTTTGATAATTCTTGCTAAGCTGTAGTCTGCAGAAACAATCTATCTATCTAATTTACCACTGTGCAATGAGCGAGGCAAGAAGGTGAAGTGGGTTTTATAGCTAGCTCATAATTCTTCTGATATTTTCATTTCCAAATTGGAAATAAAATTTTTAGACATTATTCTTTTTTATTTGTTAGTTCTATATTTTTAATAATACAGTTATGTTTCCTTGATTGTACCTTAAAGGTAGACCCAAAGTTTTGCTTTAGTCATTTAAGTCTGTTGGATGAGATCCTCTAAGATGGCTTATTGCACTAAAATTCTTTATGTATTGGACACAATGACACTGATAATATGGAATTGATAGCTTTTAAAAATTACATATGTAAGTTATAGGAGAATTAGAAAGAGATTAGGAATAAAAGAGAATTACTACTCAATGATAATTATTAATGTTCCTGTAATAGAAGTGAACAAATAAACTTTGATATAAAACTCAAAACACAAAAGTAACAATTCATAGAAGCAGAATATAAAAACAAGTAAACTGGAACATTAAATATCAGATATTGGGAGAGAAATAGAAGCGCAGAGATTCCTTATGCCATATAACTTAAGCTAGAGTAAAATGTTACAACTATAAGCTATGTAATGTAAATCCAGGGTCACTATAAATTATACATTTGCAGTACATACATAAAAGAGAAAAATAAATGAAGACACAAGAATTATAGAATTATAAAGGAAGATAGGGAGAAAGAAGGGAAGTGTAAAGTAGGCAGAAAGAAACGAAAACTGGCTATATTGAGTTCTTGTCTATTACTCTCTATATAGATGGGTTACATTTTTGGTTAAAAGGTGAGTGGTCTGAGTAGATTTAAAAGCAAGATGCAACTATATGCTATTTACAACAAGTTCATTTTAGCTTTAAAGATGCAGAGACTGACCATGATGGGATAGGAAAGGAGGTTTCCTGCAACAATGTCCAAAAGAGAGTGGAAGTAGATACACTTACCTTAGACAATGGGGGGCTGTGAATAAATGATTGTTAGAACAGCCAGGTGCAGTGAGCTGTGCTCACCATCCTCCCTACAAAGGTGGCTGTCACAGAAGGTGCAGTGAGCTGTGCTCACCATCCTCCCTAAACAGGTGGTTGTCACAGAAGGTGCAGTGAGCTGTGCTCAGAGTCTTTCTACGTAGCAGGCTGTAGCTTGAGACCATCTTGGGGAATACAGTGAAATTTTGTCTCAAAAAACAGAAGAACAATGAAGAAAGACAATGAAAGCCATATGCCATAACTGAAGGGCTCTACTCTATAAGAGGTAACATGTAGAAATACACATGCAGCTCCTATCCAGACCCCTGAGCATAGCAGCCAGTATTAGCAGATCCAAGGGAGCAGTTGGTGCTGCAGTGAGGGGAGCAGACCTCAATGCCCTACATTCCACAACAAGAGATCATCTGAGGAAGAAAGCAGTGTGGAAACATTGCTTGGACTACGGTTTAGAAGAAATGGGCCTAAAAAACATCTAGAAACATCTTGGGACAATAGTCAAGTACAATTCTTTTCAGGTGCACTGGGAACATTTTCCACAGAAGTCACAACGAATTAAAAAAGATAGAAATCCTATTGACTTTCTCCCCCCCCCTTTATAGTGAAACCAGAAATTGTAACGGGAGAAAAACTGAAAAATTCACAAAAATGTTGAAGTTAGACATACAAGACTTACAAGAGGTGGTTTTGCCAGAGGGGAATAAAAAGTACTTAGACAATAAACAAACAAACATCCTGCAAGGCTCCACCCCTCAAAGGTTCCACAGCAGGGTTACCAGCTGGGGACCCAGGGTTCAAACACCTCAGACTGCCCTGCCGGAGACAGTCCTCATTCAAACCACCACGCCCGTTCACCTGGCTTTTCCTGGCTGCCTATAATCTCTCCTCAATACCTGTCTTCCTTTGACTCACCCAACCATGGTATTTACAGCTGAAATCGGGGCTACACCTTGGAGATTTACTTCTTATTCCCTGGGTATCTCCCATCTGCGGATTGTCTCCCACTTATGATGGTTTGCCTTGTGATTTATCAATTTTATGCTGGTGAAAATGTGATCTGTACTTAGTATAAATTGTGCCTTGAATTTGGAACTTGACCTTTTCCAAAGCTGGTGATAGGAAGCATGGTACACTTTTAAAATTTTGAGCAGTCAAATCAAGCGGCCGCTTCCTATCAGTGACACGATAGTAAACAACCAATATTTCACAGTGCTCAGTGCTGATATGCTGCCATGCCCAGCTAGTGAGGCACTAACATTTTGACTTAGGATGTATTTAGTTTAGAATGTGTTTATTGGGATGTAATGCTGTTGGACACAAAGGAGCATTTACTCTCTATAGGAGTTATTGAGCTTACATTGCTTTGCCTTTCTTAATTGCTTCTAAGAAAGCAAGTGTTATTGAACCCAAGTCCATCTGGTTGATGTTTGCAAGCTAATCCTGGGGAGCAGTGGTCGGTGGGAAGAAAGTTAGGTTTCTCAAGGACTGGTACACTTAAGAATGAATAAAGGTGTTAGTGTGTTAGTGCCCCCCCCCCCCAACACAGTCCCAGGAAACTCATGTAGAGGAAAGGACTTTCAGAGAGAGGGAAAGGAAGTACAATGGGACACTGGGTAGAATTCTACACGCAGAGCAGGTCTCCATCATTCAAGGAAGACGTCTTTTTCTTTGGTGGCAATAGCACCTTCCTGGGGCTACCTCCTGTCATCTCTCTAGAAAAACATTAATTCTCTGATATAATTTAAGGGGACCAGACACTCTGAGCTCTATCCGTCTAAAAGAATATTTATTAGTTAATGTCTTAATCATTCTAGGGTGACTTTTTTTTAAAAAAAAAATTTAGGATGTTGAGCAAAGACAAGACAATGACCCCCAGAAGGACAACTCCTGTGAGTGTCTGCTGTTGCCACCAGAGCTTCGGTGTAAAAACCATGGCTCCAGAAGTTCTAACACGGCTAGGATTAGCTACTGGTCCCACTATGTCCATTAAAGGGATGAACAACAATGAAGAGTAGAAAGGAGAACTTTAATGACTGGGATACTTCTGGAGAAGGACCCAGGGACCGCTGAGCTCATTTTTGAGGCACTCACACAAGCTTAGGTTTAAATATAGGAAGAACTGGGGCAAACACTTTACTGACTGGGCTGTCTTTCCTTTGTTTCCTGATGTGGAGAGAGAGAGAGAGAGACCTCTTATATACAGAGACTGTCTTTATAGAAGTATAGTTCTCCTTATGACAAGCATGGAACATTAAGTTAACCCTGTGTGAATAGTTTCTTAAGAAAACTGGACCAAAGTAACGAATATGCCCCCACATGTATTGCTAGTGCTAACACATTCAGGTCTCCTGCAGCCATGTTGTAGGGTGGCTTGCCTCATGCATCTTCAGTTTTCTTCTCACCAGCTTGGTTTCCACTCACCAGTTAAATGGCACTAGTTGTTTCCATGTGGGTGGTTTTGACAAAGCCTGTGCCAACATTCATCTTTGGATTTTTATGTGAACATGTGTTTTCATTTGTTTGTACCTAGATGGGCGGTGCTTGGTCACATGGTAGGCATAGGACAAACTTCTAAAGAGTTTCCCAAACTGCCTTCCAAAGAGGCTGAACCATTTCCAACTCTGGTGGCAAAGTAGAAAAGTTCTAATCCTGTAGAATCTATGGCAGCTCTTCATACTGTAATTCCCCCTGCCCCCCAGTTCCATAGATAAGCAGTGACTCCTCGATGTGCTCTGGATCGAGCACAGAACTGCTCATCCAGAGCATATACTAGATGTGCATAACTAAAGTTATACTAACTAAGAGTACAGTATGACTAAGGTTATAATCACTAAAGTTATCACGGAACTAAAGGTATACTCATGTAATTATAGATGGCAGTTCTGGGGACCTCATAGTGTATAGAATACAGTTATTTCTCACATTTGTACATTATGCTTAGAAGAGTGTTTAAATACCTTGCATAGCTAAAAGTTAAAATTGTATTTGTGTGTGTGTGTATGGGGTCATGCTTGCTATGTATGTATGTGGAGCTTAGAGACTAACCCGTGGGGGCTGGTTATCTCTTTCCACCGTGTGGTCTCTGGAACTGACTTGGGTTGCCAGGTTTGGCTACAAGCACCATTATCCACTGAACCATTCTGTTGACCCCTTGGCTAGTTTAAATTATTTAAACATTCTTATTATTTAAACGTGATTTTTTTACATGTACTTGATTGAAAATATGTACCAGACATGTGCCTTTAAGATACTTTTTAACCAAGTCTGTGCCTTTACATCTTTTTTTTGCAAATGTTTTTGATGAATAGTTTTCAATTATTGATGAAGTCATGCTCATCAAGTTTGCCTTTTGCATCTCATGAGTTTGGAGATGTGTGAGAAACTTTTGTTCTATATTTTTTCCAGAAGTTTATCGATTCAGTTTCTAAAATTTTAAGCACACAGTCTATGTTTAATTCCTTTTTATAATGATGGGAATGGTCAAAGTGAGTCCCTTTCACATGGACGGCCACCTGGCCTGGCATCATTTGCTGAAAAGATGGTCCTTTTTTAGTTTAACTGATTTCATGACATCTTGGTAAGTAACAGAATAGTAGCTAAAGTCATGTGCATTGACCACCCTCTGTCTTAGGCTCTTGTGGCAGACTCTGCAGAGGGTGCTGAGATATGACACACATACGTGTTCTACTTGAAGCAAGTGAGCAGTCCTTAGGGCCAGGCTGAATTTTAATGTTTCTCTCCCGTGTGCTGCTCTGTTTTATTTTGTGAGCAGGCCCATTTAGAGGTCCTAAATTTCATTAGGAAAAAGTCAAATGTGTTCTACTTTTCACAGATTTAAAAGCAGAACTTGAGGTTCCTACTTTATGTCTTTTTAGGATTTAGCAGACACTTGTATGGAAGTAGTGCCTGTCAGTGAGGATCACATGCCAAGGCTAGCCCATTTTGTCTGCCATAAAGTGGAGCTATCCAGCATTTACAGTAAGAAGTCCATTAAGTTAGACGGACACTCATGAGGATTTGTTGGGACCGTGCAGGGTTTTAGTTATTACACATACTGGTCCTTTAGTAGAATCAATTTAACCTGTAAGCCTGGCCTTCCTTTTCCCTCAGACAGCAGAATTTTACGCATTTGCGGACGAGTGACAGTCCTTTTATATTCTTATTTATGAAGTGCTTTAGAAGGTTATTTTAATCCACCAAATTCTTAAAACTCTGAGGTGCAGGCAACTTGTCTCCACATTATAGATTTGAGAGCTTCTATTTAGAGAGGTTGTACCATTTGCTTACAGCCTTGGAATGTAGGGATCTGGAATTCAGATGCAGTTGTGTCTGACTCAAGAACCTGCTGTTCCCCAGATGACAGGTTAACTTTTTTGACTAGTAAAAGTAAACGGGGAAGGGAAAAGAGCCTTCCCTCCCTCCCTTCCTCCCTCCCTTCCTCCCTCCCTCCCTCCCTCCCTCCCTCCCTCCCTTCCTTCCTTCCTTCCTTCCTTCTCCCCTTAAAGGGTAGAAGAGAGGAATAATGGGGACCGAGGAAGATGTGAGGATGTGAGCTGAAAGATTAGGGCGGAATTAGATGACTGAGGCCTCAAAGCAGCGAACACATTCTGCCAAAATAACCCCTGAATCGGGAAAGGTGGAGCAAAGGAGTCGGGTGGGTGAGTTCCTCTTTCTCACCACTAGGTGACACCATTGACGCCTCACCTGCTGTCCGGAGGAGGTGAGTTTAGGAGGAATCTGCAGACCAGCTCCACAGTGGACACCTGAAGCAGTGAGAACTGATTCGTTCACATAGTCTTACTGAGAAAAGAATCCAAAGGGTAAGGACCAGGAGGCACCTGCTTTGGTCTTTATGTAAATCATTAACATGTCTCCCAGATACCTACCCCAGGTGATGTCAGCTTTAGGGACTGAGTGGGGAATTGAGTCTGGCTTCTTAAATTTGGAGTCTGTCTCTGCTGCCATTATTAGGAGTCAAGTCACTCGCCTAAGACTTCTGAGCCTCATGGCTTCCTTCTATGTGAACGTGAGGGAGCAGCGTCTACCTTAGAGATGTCATATGAAGAAGGTGGGAGGAAGTGACAGGTATCCTAGGTGAGAGCTCAAAACATCACAAACAGTAATGGAGAGACTCTCCAGCTCAAAGAATAGGATTTCTTTTGCTTTTGTTGAATGCAAACAATATACTGTCAGATTATGAGAACACTGCTTTGGAGCCCCCACCTGCCCCTTCCACTTTGAAAAAAAATGCTCTAGCTTTGCATATTTTGCTTCTTAACCATATACATTATTCATAGCTAACTCTAGGAAAACGTTCAAGATGATGAAATTAATTTCCGATGCTGTATTGCTCCCACCTGAATTTTTGTGCCTCCTGTTTTCCTTCCCTGTTGTCCTCCTTGGCCATCTCCCTTCTCCCCAGGCTAATTCTGCTCTTAACTGCCCTGAGTCACCCAGAATGCTCTTGTCTGCTGTCTTCCCAGTTCAAACTCAGTGAAGTTACTTCCTCTCAGTTTTGCCCTGTGACCCCCTCCCCCAGTCCTTCAGTCTCGGGCATCAAAAATTGGATGTGACTAACTGAAATTGTGCTGAGACAGATGTTCCAGTCAGCCCCAGGCACGTGCACATTTTCTAAAGACTTCTTGGTTGAGGTAAATCAGCAGGTGATGGCTTTTCTAGCCCCATGAGATAATGAAGAACCTTGAGCCATATGGAGGGCCGAGAGAGAGAGTCCTTTGAACATCAACCAAAAAGTCAGATTTTCATTTGTTCAATATTTTTTTCTTCATTTTAAAAACAGCATTGCTTGCACCCAGGGAAATTGCTTCCTTCTACCCCGTTTCCATTTTACCATCTTTCAACATTATTAGTGTGGCAGAGGCTCTAAAACTTTTCTCACAGGCAACCTGTTTTCCTCCCATAGCAATACCCCCCCCCCCCCCCATTTTACAGCCATCAGAACAAAGGCGATATTCTTCAGCGTTTCTTACAGCTGGGAGTAGCCAGATGCTTGCATGTAAACTGTAGGGTGGGAGCAGGCATGTGGTCTGTACCTTAAGGGAACCCCTTGACGAAAACAGTGTACTCATTTTCTCCCCCTTCCCCTTCCAGATGGCTGGACAGCAGATATGAAGCCTGGAGACCTTGAACCATGTTCTAAAGTCTTTTCAGGGCTGAGTGTGTAGGACGTGGGCAGGAGCCTGGGTTGGTGACTAATTATTTAGACCACTGGGCCAGCACTTGTGGCTTTAGCAACCTGTCTTACAGCAGAAAAGTCTCTCCGTTGAAGCCCGGCTTCATTTACGCTTTATCATAGACAGTTGCATTTAATTCTAGCCATGTGTAGCTTGTAGAACATTATACTCAAAATAAGCAACCATCTCATGACAACCACGAACACACAGTAAATATACCTCAATTTCACCAAGGCAGTTCGGTAGGGTTTTGCTTTGTCACAGTTAATATGTGTTGATATGATCTTTTACCTAGATGTTCTAGGTGGTCTGACGGTAGATGGTAGTAACGGAGGAGAGGTGAAGGGTATGTGCAGGTGATCTTTGAAGAGACTTTCTTGGAATAAATCATAGAGCAGTTCTGTGAACACCTCCCTGGCCACTGTTTAGGTTCATAGTCACACTTAGCTAGAAGAGAGGCAAGGGAGTCTATAATACAGGTAAACTTTGCTGAGGAAAATCTGGGCTTGTTTTAAGGAAGAAATGGGGGAGAAATGGTATGCTAGACAGCTAGCAACCCCCACTAGCACTCAATCTTTCTCACTCTCCACCCCAAAAGGATCTAAAGCAATGCTTCTCAATCTCCATTTTGAGACCTTTTACTACAGTCCTGAGTATGTGGACATATCTGCATGTGGGCAGACCCACCTGGAGGCGGATAGAGGAGGGGCATCTCAGTTTCGATAGTCTTAGGTGGCCCCTGTGAAAGGGCCATTTGACTCCAAAGGGTCACGACCCACAGGTTGAGAATTATTGAATTCTAAAGCATCACCTCTTCCACCAAGAGTGTAGTTGCTGTGAAGTCTGAGCAAGATTGGTCTACTTCAGCTCCAGAAGTAGATTTGCCTTGTTAGTGTTATAGAAGTCCGGTTCCCTTGAACTGTTTAAACATTTAAATCAATCATTTCCTATGTGAAAAAGAAGCTGAGGCCAATAACTGACCAAGGAAAGCATTCCACTGCCAAAGCAGTGGCCTAAGCTTATTAGAACAGTATGTTAATTACACACGTTTCTATAAAGTACATATGGAATACACATATTACTGACATCTCAGTTTGTCAGGAAGATCTATGTCCGTGTTGTTGGCAGGGTGAATATGTGAAATGTTGGTTAGCCGGTAGGGTAGACTGTAAAGGATCTCACCATTTGCTTACCAAGTATTCCCCCCCCCTTTCCCCCAACACTTCCCCTTTGACATTCAGAAAAGGACCCTATACCCCTGTGTTGCAGTGATACAGACTGGATGGCTAGAAGACGGTCAGATAATCACACACCCGTTGCCATGATTGGGCCAGGGAAGCCAGGCCTACACTATGCAGTGTTCTTGCTACAGCGTCACTTTGGGAACTTGAGTTTGGATCCCAGGGTCTGAGGGGCACAGAGCTGATATTTCTCATTTGCTGTGTTGATGGATCTCACTTCTCTGTCTTCTTTCTTCTTTTCCTTTCTTTCTACTTGTGTCCTCATTGTGTCCCAGATGCTGGGACTGGAATTGCAGCCATCTCTCAAGAGAAGCAGATGCAGCCTCAGAAAGAATCTGGCTTTTGAAGGACAAGAAATCAGAACCAGAGTCCTGATGATATCACACCTAAAGCCCATGCCACCACTGGCCTTTCATCTTAATCAAACACTGAGTCATTTTCACTGTTTGATTTGGGGATCTAATTTTAAATGATACATAAGTGAATAGAGAAGTGAACCAGTTACTACATGCAAGCTTTGAATTAGATGAAAATCAGGGGATTAAGGCACATATAGGGTCTAGGGTCCAAAAATGGTCAAAATGCTGCTGCCTCCTCCTTCTCCTCCTCTTTTTCTTCTTTTTCTTTTTCTTTTTCTCCTCCTCCTTCTTCCTCTCCCTCCTCCTCCTTTTTTCGTCCTCATCCTCGTCCTCCTAGTCCTCCTCCTTTGACAGGGTTTCTCTGTGTAACAGAGCCCTCTGGACTCCCTTTGAAGACCAGGCTGGCCTCAAATTCAAAGAGATCTGCCTGCATCTGCCTGCTGAGCGTTGGGATTAAAAGTGTGTGCCACCAGGTCAGCTCAAAATGCTTCTTAAATCAGAAGCTCTGCTTCAAGCAGGCGTTTTTCTTTAACACAACAGAATTAAACAATAATATTCTCAAAGCTTGGTAACTGGTGGTCTAACGATTCAAAATGTGGCTGTGTTGCAGCCTCCTTGGGGAGCCAGAGGTGGCGATCAGCTTCATTATCATGTGGGGATGTCTGTCTACTAATGTGCTGCCTTCCTTAAAGGTGCCAGGAGAGCCAAGAGCTAGCAAATGAAGGAGAGAGAGTTGATAAAGAAATCTTTAGCTACTGTGGAGAAGTGAACACCACCGAGAGCATAGGCTTCATGGCCAGACCTGGCCTTCAATACTGGCTCTACCCCTTTTAGGCACGACGAGCCTCATTTCTTCATTTATAAAAGAGGAAAGTGGCAAGACCTCCTTTGAGATGGTAACAGATATTCAATGTGGTATTTTATGTAAATGTTGGAATATAAGCTAAACGAATTGGGCATGTTGATTAGTATTAAGACTTAGTGGTGCCACTGGTAGACTCTTGATGGATT
The DNA here is from genome assembly GCA_019843965.1 of Rhynchomys soricoides. NCBI lineage: Eukaryota > Metazoa > Chordata > Mammalia > Rodentia > Muridae > Rhynchomys > Rhynchomys soricoides. Next base: position 892,062 of record JADRCH010000103.1, read on the forward strand.
TGTGAAAGCTGGGTTCGTTGCCAGGCTTTGTGACATTAGTAGGCAGGCTGCTCTGGGTGCAGTGATCATGTGATTGTTCACCTTTGAGGTGTCTTGCCAACCTTTAGACAAGAGGGAAGACACCCTTAATTTGTTTCCTTGCAGCCCATGACTTGCAATGGCTATTTTCCTGAAGTTACACTTTGTTTTTCTGGAAAGAAGGTGGAAGCTAGGACCAAAGTGTTGGTGCCAAGCACATAGTAGGTGCTCAAAATGCAAATTGTCTGAAGTTTGGATAAAGCAAACTGATTATTTCCATTTGTACTGAATGCTGACAGGAAAGACATGGAAGAAAAATAATACAGGTTCTGTGACTCTCTCTCTCTCTCTCTCTCTCTCTCTCTGTGTGTGTGTGTGTGTATGTGTGTGTGTGTATTTGTGTATGTGTGCATATAGGTGTGCATGTGTGTGAAGGCCAGAGATTGATGTCAAGTGACTTATTTTATGTTCATGGATGGTTTGTCTGGTCTGCAAGTATGTCTATGTAACATGTGTGCACAGTGCCCTTGGGGACCAGAAGAGGGCATCAGATCCCTTGGAATGGGAGTCACAGATGCTATGAACCACCATATGGGTTCTGGTTATTAAACCTGGGTCCTCAGAGAAAGCAGCCAGTGCTCTTAGCCATCTACCCAGCACCTATACCTTACTTTTTTTTTCTGTGTAAGTTTTCCTTTAGACCTTTTTCCTCACACAGTATGTTCTAATTATGGTTTCCTTCCCTCTACTCCTCCAAGCCCTTCCTGTTTCCCTCCCATCCAGATTCCTTCCCTTCTGTCCCTCATTAGAAAACAAACAGGCTTCTATGGGAGAATAATAAAATAAGATATGATAAGATAGAACAAAACCCAACACATTGAACTTGGATTTAAAAAAATAGAAGAGCCCAAGAGCAGGCACAAGAAACAGACCCACTCGTTCACACACTTGGGAGTCCCATAAAAATGCTAAACCGGAAATCATAATACATATGTGAAGGACCCGCAAAAAGAATAGAGAAGAGAAAGTATATAAATGAAAACAATAAGTTAGAATTTTTAAAAAACGCAAGAGCCCTGATATGATGCCATGAGACAAGGAACCGCCAGAGATGCTGTTGAGATCATCGTCTGTTGAGGAAACTGATTTTCGTTTCCAAGTGGTTATCAATTAGAGATAGCTTCTGGGTTAGGGATGGAGACATGTATCCATTTCTCCTTTCAGTTCCAGGATCTCAACTGGTACAGACCAACGCAGGCCGTGTGCACGCTGCCTCTGTCTCTGAGTTCGTAATATGTTGATCATGTTGCTTTCGAGGGCCTTACTTTCTTGGTGTCCCCCAGCCCCTTCAGCTCTTACACGTTTTTGCCTCCTCTTCCTCAGAGTTCCTTGAGCCCAGAGGGAAAGGATTTGATGGAAATATCCCATTTATGGTGGAGTGTCCCAAGGTTCCTCACTTTCTGTGTAACGTCTGGCTGTAGATCTCTATTTATTCTCATCACTGCATAAGGAAGCTCTCTGATGATGGCTGAGCAAGGCACTGATCTATGAGTATAGTAATGTCTTTAGGAGTAATTTTACTGCTACATTAGTTTTTTAAAGTAGTATTTGGTTTTACCCTAGGTCCTTGAGCTATCTAGTCTCAGGCTCTTACTTACACAAGCAATGTCAGGTATGGGTTCCATCTTACAGATTGGGCATTCAGGCAAATCAAATATTGGTTCGTTACTCCCACAAACTTTGTGCCAACATTGCCCTAGCATATCCTGCAGGCAGAGCAGTGTTGTAGATCAAAGAGTTAGTGGTTGGGCTGGTATTTATGTTTCCCCTTTGGTACTGTGCAGAGTACCTTCTTGTAGCAAAGACACTTGCATGTAGAGGTGAAGACTTTATGTAGACACCAGCTTGACCTCTCAATGTTCAATGAATGGTGTAGGTGTTATCTTCAGCAATGGGTCCTTGTTGTCAGCTTGTGGAGAGTAACCTAGCATTGGAAACATCCTGGGCTATTTGGGGGTTCCCATAGGACTCATGTAGCCAACAGTTCAGTTAGACGTAACCCAGTTCTGGTACTGGAAGCTTCCATATGTATATGGAAGCTTTCTCTGTATTAGATTTCTATGCTACACCACAAATGGCCCCTAATTTCAACTCTCTCCCTGTATTCATTTCCTCTTCTCCCTCTTCACCCCCCATCACATTGATCCTTCTGTTCCAGCACTCCATCCATAACTATTTTATTTCCCTTTCTAGGAAGTCCCTTACTCTATATGTAATCTCTGTGGCTCTATGGGTTATAGCTTGGTTATCACTGACTTAACAGCTAATATCCACATAGGAGCAAATACACACCCTATTTGTCTTCTTTCTGGGTCTGGGTTACCCCACTCAGGATGCTTTTTTCAAACTCCAACCATTTACCTGAGAATTTCTCGATTTCATTTTATTTTACTGGCTGAGTAATACTTCATGGTGTAAACGTACCACTTTTTTTTTTTATCTATTCCTCTGTTGATGGACATCTAGGTTGTTTCTAATTTCTGGCTATTATGAACAGAGCAGCAATGAACATGGTTGAGCAGCCATCTTTGTGGCAGGATGAAGCATACTTTGAGCAAATACCCAACAATAGTGTAGTTGGATCTTTAGGTAGATGGATTCCCAGGTTGCTGTGGAACTGCTACACTGAAATCCGCAGTGGCTGTAGAAGTCTACGCTCCCACTAACCTGGGTGAGTGTTCCCCTTTCTCCACATCCTCATCAGCGTGAGATGTCACTTGGTTTTTTCTTTTTTCTTTTAGCCATCCTAATAGGTGTAAAATAAAATCTCAAAAGTAGTTTTTATGCATTTCCCTGATAACTAAAGATACTGGACATTTAAAAAAGTGTTTCTCAACTGTTTGAGTTCCCACTTTTGAGAAGTCTTTATTTATACCTACACCACATTTTTATTTGGGTAGTTTTCTTAATATCTACTTTTTGAGTTATTCGTATACTTTGCCTCTATTTGTGTACTTGGTAAAAATCCTTTCCCATTCTGTTGACTGCTTTTTTTTTTTTTTTGTCTGAATGACAGAGCCCTTTGCCATGCAGACACGATTCAGTTTTGTGAGGTACCATTTATTTAGTAATTGTTGATCTTAGAGCCTGTGCTGCCCAGAAAGTCTTTCCTGTGCTGAGTTCAAGGTTATTCCCTAGTCTTTCTTCTACCAAGTTCAGAGTATCTGTTGAGGTGTTTGATCCATTTGGAGCTCAGTTTTGTGCAATATTGGATTTTTCTACATACTCCTGTGCAACTTGACCAGCACCAGTTATTGAAGATGCTGTCTCTCTTTTTCCCTCTCCAGTGTGTCTTTCTGGCTTCATCATAAAAAAATCAAGTGTTTAAAGATGTGTAGATTTATGTCTGGTTCTTCAATTAGATTCCATTGGTTGCTGTGTTTGGTTTGTGGCAGTGCCATGCTGTTTTTATTACTATAGCTCTGTAGTGTAACTTGAAATTGAGGAAAGTGTTAACTCCAGTAGCTCTTTTATTATTCATGACTATTTTAGCTAACTTGGTGGTGTGTGTGTGTGTGTGTGTCCATATGAACCTGGAGATTATCTTTTCATGATCTGGGAGAATTGCATTGGAATTTTGATGGGAATTGCACTGAATCTTTAACTTGCTTTTGATAGGATGGCCATTTTTATTCTGTTAATTCTATTGCTCTATGAACATGGGAGAGCTTTCCATCTTCTGATATCTTCAATTTCTTTCTTTAATGTCTTAAAGATTTTTCATACATCATCTTTTATTTGCTTGAGTAGAGTTACCACATGATATTGTATATCATTTGAGGCTATGGTGAAGGACATTGTTTCTCCAATTTCTTTCTCAGTTCATTTGTCATTTGTAGATAGGAGGACTATTGATTTTTGTGAGTTAATGTTGTATTCAGCTACTGTGCTGAAAGTGTTTACCAGCTGTAAGAGTTTTCCATGGGAATTTTTAGGGTTCCTTATGTATACTACCATATCACCTGCAAATAAAGATATTTTTACTTTTTTCTTTCCAAACTAGAGCTTCTTGGATATTCTTCAGTTGTCTTACTGAAGAGTTATGAAGAAAGTGGACAACCTTGTCCTGATCTTTATTTTAGTGGAATTTAGTATGCTGAATTTTTCTCCATTTAAGTTGGTGTTGACTATGTCCTTGTTGAAAACTGCCTTCCTTATGTTGATGTATGCTTCTTGTATCTCTGATCTTTCCAGGACTTTTATCATGAAGAGATATTGGATTTGTCAAAGGCCTTTTCTGCATCTAATAAAATAATCATGTGGTATTTTCTATTTCAATTTGTTTATATGGTAGATTACATTTATCAATTTATATATGTTGAATCATCTCTGGATCTGTGGGATGAAGCCTACTTGATCATGGTGGATGATCTATTTGATGTATTCTTTCATTCCATTTGTGAGTATTTTATTGAGAAAATTGGAATCTATGTTTATACAGGGAATTTGTCTGTGATTCTCTTTCTTTTGGGGGCCTTTGTGTGGTTTGGGTATCAGGGTAACTGTAACCTCATAAGTGAATTAGGCAGTGTTCTTTCTGTTTCTGTTTTGTGGAATAGTCTGAGGAGTATTGGCATTAACTCTGCTTTGAAAGTCTGGCAGAATTCTGTGCAAAAACCAGCTGGCCCTGTGATTTTTATGATTGGGAGACTTTAAACTATTTCACTAGGGGTTCTATATCTTTAAATTACTTATGTGATCTGGATTTAACTCTAGTAAGTGGTATATATTGAGAAATTTATTTATTTATTTATTTTACACTTTCCAATTTGGTGGAGTAAAGGTTTATAAGGATGTTCTTATGATTCTCTGGATTTCATCCATGTCTGTTGTTATACCCTAAAAGTATACCCAATTACTTTTAGTAATTTGGATGTTCTCTGCCTTTTGATTTGTATAAGGGTTTCTTAATCTTACTGGTTTTCTCATAGAACCAATTCTGTTTTGTTGGGTTTTGTATTGTTTTTGTTTGTTTGTTTCTAATTTATTGATTTCAGCCCAGAGGCTGATTATTTCCTGCCATCTACTCTTTTTGGATGTGATACTTTTTTTGATCTAGAGTTCTTGGGTTTTCCGTTTTATTTCATGTAGGCACTTAGTGCTATGAACTAGCCTCTTAGAAACACCTTCATCATGTCCCATAAGTTTGGGCATGTTGTGTATTAATTTTCTTTCAATTCTAGAAGTCTTTCATTTTTGTCTTAATATCTATCTATCTATCTATTGCTATCTATCTAATCTTACTTAGCAGTGAGTTTCAGTTTCTAGGTGTTCATAGGATTTCTGTTGCTGTTTTTTATCTAGTTTTAATCCATGATAGTCAGACAGGAGGCAGGGTGTCAGTTTGGTTTTCTTGTGTTTGTGTCCAAGTATGTTGATTGGTTTACAATGTCAGCTGGCACCAGCATTTCTTGGTTTGGTTTTTTGGATGACCTATCTGTTGGTGAATTTGGTATACTGAGGTCTCCCACTCTCAGTGTGTGAGGGCCAATAAGTGATTTAAGCTGCAATGGTGTTTTATTTGTGAATTTGGATATACTTTTGTTTGGTACATAGATGTTAAAAATTAAAATGTTCTCTGGGTGGATTTTTCCTTTGATGAATATATAGTGTCCCTAATCTCTAGTCAGTCTCTCTTCTGATTAGTTTTACTTTGAAGCCTATTTTGTCAGATATATAAATGTCTTTATCAGATTGCTTCTTAGGTCCATTTGCTTGGAATATATTTTTGTATTTCTATGATATTTTTAAAGATTTATTTATTTTATTTAGATGAGTACACTGTAGCTATCTTCAGACACACTGAAAGAGGGCATTGTATCCCATTACAGATGGTTGTGAGCCACCATGTGGTTGCTGGGAATTGTACTCAGGACCTCTGGAGGAGCAGTCGGTGCTCTTAAGTGCTGAGCCATGTTTTCAGTCTTTTTTATTTTTTTTTTTTTACCTGGAGTTGATATCTATCCTTGATGTTAAGGCATGTTTCTTGGATGCAGCAGAAGGATGGATTCTGTTTTTGCATCCATTCTGTTAGTCTGTGTCTTTTTATTGGGGAATTGAGACCGTGGTATGTGCGTGCATGTGTGTGTGTGTGTGTGTGTGTGTGTGTGTGTGTGTGTGTGTGTTGATTTGCTGGTCTGGGATTATTTATTCCTTGTTTCTTTTTTCTTGGTGGGGTTAATTTCTTTAGATTTGAGTTTTTCTTTTAGTAGTGTCTTTTTGTAGGACTAGATTTCTATTTGGATTTTATGATGGAATATCATGTTTTCTTCAGAGATTGAAAGTGTCATTGGGAATAGCAGTCTTAGCTGGCAGCAATGGTCTTTTGGAATCATAGAACTTCTGCCCAGACCCTTCTGGATTTTAGATTCTCCATTTAGAAGTCGGATATTATTCTAATAGATCTGCCTTTATATGTTACTTAGTCCTTTTCTCTTACAGTTTTTAATAGTTTTTGTTGTTGTTATTTTGTTTGTTTTGGTGTGCTCTGGATGTTTAGTGCTTTTGTGATTATTTGCTGAGAGGAATTTCTTTTCTGGTCCAGTGTATTTGGTGTTCTGCATGATTCTTTTATTTTAATAGGCATCTCCTTCTTTAGATTATGGAAATTTTCTTTTATGATTTTGTTGAAAGTATTTTCTGTGCCTTTGACATGCATTTCTTCTCTTTCCTTTATTTTTATTAACTTGTAGATTTGGTCTTTTCATAGTGTCCCAGATTTCCTGGATGTTTTACACTAGAATTTTTTTTTTTTTTAATATAACATTTTCTCTGACTGAGGAATCCAGTTCTTCTACCAATGCCTGAGATTCCCTTTTCCATCTCTTGTGTTCTGCTGGTAAGACTTGCCTCTGAAGTTCCTCTTTAAGTTCTTATGTTTTTCCTTTCCAGGTTTCCCTCGGTTTGGGCTTTTTTATTGAATCCACTTCTACTTCCAGGTTTTGAACTGTTTTATTTACTTCCTTTCACTGTTTGTATTTTCACAGATTTTTTTAAGAGTTTTTTTTTTTTTTTAATTTCATCTTTGAGGATTTCTATCATCTTCATAAAGGCTATTTTAAGATCTTTTTCTTGGGCTTTAGCTGTGTTAGAATTCTCAGGGCCTTTTGTGACAGGTTTGCTAGGGTCTAGTGGAGGTATTTTGTCCTGGCTATAATTGATTGTGTTTTTACACTGGCATCTAGGCATCTGGGATTGGGAAGATTGTCTAGGTGCTGATATCCGGTCTTGTCTTTGTTGGGCGGGTGTTTCATTCCTTGGTTTCTTTTGCCTTTTCTGATTCGTAGGAGAGTGTTGTGGCTGTGTGTTGCTTGGTATGGACTTTTTCTGGGATCCTGACAAACCTAGTCACTGGGGGGGGGGGTACCATGCAAAATGTATTCCTAGGTATTGGGAGCTGACACTTAGGGCTGGTCTGGGAGGGACTGCCTGAGGATGTCCACAGGTGAGAGTAAAACAGGGTGTTATAAGGGGCTTGCTTAGGCCCTGGGAATGTGGGCAGAGAGTGAGGAGAAGCCATAAGATGCAGTCTGCTACAGAGCTGGGGTGAGGCTGGGGCACTGGGTTTGGAGAAGGCGAAGGAGGGGAAGATCTGCAGTTAGGCTACCTGCCTCCCTAGCTGGAGGGGCCTGTGGCTTCCCAGGAAATGCCTGCCAGACCAGGGGCCTTCACCTTATTTGTCAGGCAGGGTTTTAATTGAACATGTCAATTTGGCTAAGGTAACGGTTAGTCAGTGGGTTGCTGGGACTGTCTTGTCTCTGTTCCTGCAGTGTTGGCTTTACAGACTCACACCCCAGCACCACACTTTTATGTGGGAGCTAAGATCAGCAATCAGGTCTTCTTGCTTACAAGGAAACCAACTTACCTCCAGAGCCTGTCTTGTGTGCTTGTTTATATATAAGAGATTTGAGAACTGAGTTCATTTATGTTGTGGCTTGAGATTCAAACAATGAGAGAGGCAAATAAGTTGACTGCAGTCTACCTCAGTAATGGTTCATTTCATAGAGGATGGTCTCAAAGTTTCTCAGAGCTCCAGCTGGCTCCGAGGGCCCACTGTCAGTGGAAAGTCTTGCAGTTGTTAGCTAGCTCTGTGGCCTAAGGCAAGCCATTTAACCTCTTGGTGTCTGGATTTCCTCATCTGTGAGCCACGGATAATAATACTTCCCTACATCCCAGGTGTGTTGGGGGCATTAATTAATGTTTGTCTATTGCTTGGGGATCTGAGATGAAAGGCTTGCGTCGTTACTGCCGGTTTGCTGCAGGCAAGACTAGATTATAGTCCTCCAGATGGGCTGCATATGGGAAGTGGTTTTAGCAGAAGATTTTTCCAAATGAAATGCAGACTTTAAGGTTTGGGGCCACTTCAAAAGAAAAGGTGCTGTGGAACTGCCTCCTCTCCTCCAGCTTCATTGGGCTCAGGTTTTACATTGCATGTAGTCAGCAACTAGCATCCTAGTACTAGATCCTAATTCACTCAGCAAGGGACAGTGAGATCCTTTCCTTTTCCCTAATGGCTTCTCCTCTGCTTAGAGCAGCAATGATCATATCAACAGGATGAAGTTTATTGTTACATTGTTACAGAAAACTCTCCGTTCCTTGTGAGGAATACCTGCGTGTGGGGTCCATTGAACAAATCAGTCCCTTATAAAGAGGATAAACAGTGACTGTTTAAACCACATCTGGACAAGCCAAGCAGGCAAGAGGTTTCAGTCTTTTCTATCTGCTTCCGTGTTCCCGCTCACACCACACCCCCTAATGCATCCTCACCCCCCAAATCCTAACCCCAATCCCACCATCTGTCAAGTATTATTTTAAAATAGCTTTTACGTCAAAAGGTGCTAGTGTGTTCTTGAAAGCTTTTAAAGAACACTTTGAGGAAGGACTTCTGGGCAAGCAGACATCGGAGATGCTGGGCACACTCCAGTTTAGGAGAAAGAGGGTGGGAAAAGCCTCTCTCCCTTGAGTGCTAGAAACATTTTGATTTCTCCAAAACTGGAAAAATTGATTTAATTTGAACAATTCTCAATGGGAAGAAATAACCTGTATCCAAGAACAAACAAGGACTTTTCTCCTAGAATACAGAAGAAAGCAAACGGTCAACCTAGCTAATATAAGAAGTAGGACGAATCTTGGTAGGGGTTAAATATATGGTGCTAAAAATCCATGAGAAATAATTGCCAGCTCATAGAGGCAGGGATGCCAGTCAAGATTCTGCATTTGATTTTTGTTCACATAGATTTACTGAATACGTTCTCAGTATCAGGGAGTATTCTATGTACTGACAAATAAGCCATACAGCAGGGTCCCTATTTTCTTAGTGTTTACGTTTCAGAGTCAGAAGGCAAGGCCATACAAGAAACAATTGCAAAATTGTAGAGTTTGAGAATGATTTAATCTGAGTATCTACAAAGGCCTGTGTGGAAGACAACGTTAAGCTGGTCAGGCCCGGAGTGAGAGCAAAGTGTGAGACTGTTATAATGCAGTAGCTTCAGTGGGGATGAGATACAGGCTCAGATTCTTGCATATTCTTCAATGCGGTGCCCGGCTGTTTATTTCTTTCTCTACTTGTGTGTATGCATGAGTGGTATACATATATTCATGCACAGATGTTTGCATATGCATGTGCATATGTGTGCTGGAACAAAGGTATGTGTCTATATGATAGTCTGAGGTTTATGAGAGTCAGGTGTCTTTCAGAGTCACTTTCAACCTTACATATTGAGGCAGGGTCTCTCACTTGAACCCAGAGCTTGCCGATTCGGCTAGTCTAATTAGCTAGCTTGTCCCAGGGAATCTCCTATCTGTATCTCCCCAATGCTGGCCTTGCAATCAGCTCTCTGTGCCTACCTGGGTTTTATGTGGATGCTGGGGATCCAAACTCTGGTCCTCATATTTGCATAGTAAGTGATATCACTGAGCCATATCTCCAGTCTTTACTGCTTCTTCTTAATATAGATCCACCCATCTTTGGCTGCATATGACGGAAGTGGAGTATGGCTGGAACATGCAGCTAGGACAGCCTGGGGGCTTCTCTGTGATGAACTGAGGTTGGTGGGCTCTAGATCTTGCACCATCTTGCTGAGTTCTTTGTACAGGCTATATTGCAGTTTTCTCACCTGGGAGTGGATGCAAAGAAGTCCTTTTCAGCTCTAATTGTGAAAAAAATTACAAAATCATGAGTCAGTTGTAAATGTTTTGTCTTCAGAAATCTATGATGTTATAGAAGAGTTTAAAAATTGATCTGACTATTGGTCATTCAAAATTTAGTACAATTAGGCAGAGAGCCCAGTTCAGAAGTTAGATAAGATGAGTGTTTTATAATCTCTTACTAAAAAGAAAGCTTAAAAAATGTGCAGTTAAGAACTCTCAAAACCTTAGAAAAGTTTTAAATAATCTGTCTTACTACTCTAATGCTTGTGGTTTCTTTACTTTGGGATTTTTTTTTGTTTGTTTTTACAAACTGATGGAAAGGAATACTTATGGAATGTCTTAAAGTTTACCAGCTGAGAATTCCATTTAGAGCAAAATTTGGACTTTATAAAGCAAAGTCAGTGAGTAGATTTAGAAAGAATGATTTATTCTTTAATATCCTAGACTCTTCCCAAGGAATTAGACCCTCTCTTTTTTAAACAGTAATATCTCAAACACGACTTCATAAGAAAATAAAATCTTGCATTCTTGTGTGCTCTTAGCTAATAACACAACACTGACAGGGTTGTCTTCTCTATGCTCAACATTTTCAGAAGTGTTTCGAACAGTTGTTTGACCCTCACAGTTGCCTCGGAAGTAAAGTGGGTAGAACTTAGTATTCATACCATACTTCTGCCCCGAAGGAGGAGAGGTCTGGGAGGTGGGGTTTTTCTGGACTTGGGTAACTGGTGACTTAAGCTAGAATCCAGGATTCTGACTCCTGTGTAGAACTGTAATGTCCAAAAGCGCATACACAGGGACCCTGAGTGTTCCCTGTCCTGTGTCACTGCTTGTTTCTAAGACAAGACCCCAAAGAACTGCCTAAGACTTCAGAAGAGTTTGTGGCTACTGGGGCATGTTTGAGCTTTGGAACAAATTTGGACAGCCACAGGGATTCTATTACCACGTCCCTTCTGTTGAGACCCTGCTCCCTGTGTGCTGGGTGTCTATCTGGCATGGCAGTGACACTTTTTGGGTGACTTTTGTCTACTGCAATGATGAGACCATAGTTGTCTTGGGGTGTAAACTTTGCTTTGCAAAGATGGTCTCTCTCACTAATCCATCTCAGTTCATGTATTAACACATTATGAATAACATAAAAGTTAGGTAAGATCCTTCTAAATGTCTGTCTATCTATATCTATGTATCTATGTATGTATGTATCTATCTATCATGTGTATGTTTGTATGTGTATGTGAGTGCAGGGCATGTGAGTTTGGAGATCAGAGAGCAACCCTCAGGAATAGGTTCATTCCTGCTCCCTGTGGGTCCCAGGGATGCATGACAACACCTCTACCTATGGAGTCACCTTGCTAGTCCACATAAGACCCCTTTAAACATTAAAAATTTTCTTGGAGTACAAAATTTTAAAGCTTAAATTTCAGGCACCTGATTATCTTCTGCCTAACATCAGTCAATAAAGCATTATGCTTAGAGAAACATGGAACAGAACAGATGGTTTTCTGCCTCTTTCCAGACCTTGCATTCTACCTTGGGCAGAAAATACTAAGCCTTTGAGTTAGGATGTGGTACAAGGATTATATAACATATTTTGCTGTATCATTTTGATGCACGGTTGTAAGATCTGCTAAATACATCTGTAGGTCATAGAGGCTGGGGGGGGATCTATTTGAAGGTGGTAGAGAAAAGATGGATGAAACATCAGGGAAAGAGAGAGTTGAGTTCAGGGAAAAGAACCAGGCACAATTTTGTTAAAAGTGTTACTCATTATCATCAATAAATTAAAATAACGTGGTGTTCTGGGGTGAGTCATAAGATAGATGTTGCGTTCACGGGCATGGGAACCAACAGACACAAAACGAGACAGCCAAGCATGAAAAGATGACCGTAGAACATTCGTTCCACTTGCTTTTATCTTTTACACCTGTGTTTGAATTCATCCAAACCTGCGTAAATCCTTTATACAGCTGTCGAAATTGCACCTGAAAAAAAGGCTGAAGTCGTCTCAGACTGGCTAACATTTCATCATCTTGAATACTTAAACCCAAACAGGCTTAAACACTTTGCCAAACCCAAGGATAATGGGCTTCCCATTGATCTCTGCTCTGTTCAAATGTTCAGCTGTGCGTGTGCCAAAATGTACACGGCAGCCTGCCTTGCACAGCCTCCAACAATTTTTAGCTGCAGACAAACTCAAACACAAAGTATCAAGTACAACAAGTCCCCTTTCAAATACGCACAAAGAGACATCCTTTGATATTTGTAATTAAGTGAGGGACAGTTGGCCATCAAGCAAGTCAATCTGTTTAAGTTAATTTCCTTCTCTTGTGCAAGCAGTTAACTTTAGTGTATTTCTGAGAAGAGTTAATGAAGTTCGTGGTATTTTACTGGACTGTTTCTGATGTCCATTTTAACTCTGAAATTTTATCACTTTTAATTTGGGATCTCTGACTAATTTTTCTCTTAGGAGTTCCAAATGCTGGACTGGAAAGATGGCTTAGCAGTTAAGGACATTTGCTGTTTCTCCAGAAAGTTCTTAGTTCCTGTCCCAGCACCCACACCAGGTGATCCACAACTGCCTGTAATTCCTGCTCTCAGAGATCTGATGCCCTCTCTGTTTTCCAAAGGCACCAACGAGCACATACACACCACACACACACACACACACACACACACAATTTAAATCTTTAAAATATTTGCAAATCTTAAATTTTAAAATGGACAGAATTTCATACTTTGGATCAGATTTTCATAATTTAATGGTCTTTCTATAGGATAATTTAAGTTGGCGTTACCAGCAATGCCTTAAATATGATGATGACTTTCAAGTCACCATTAAGAGTACTAGCCCCCAAATACATTCATATCCTAGTCTTCAGTGAATATGCTAAATGGTAAAGGTGAATTAAAATGTCCAATCAGTTGGCCTGGGGAGTCCCTTAGATTATTGTGGGGCAGGGCAATCTTAAAGCTGGAAAAGTTGTCAGAAAGAGAGAGTTCAACGTGTGTGAGCCCTGAGGATGCCCCTGTTCTGGCTGTCCTATCTAGTAACTAGGGAAGGCTGCCGTGTCAGGGAAGCACACTCTTCCCTCCCATTTCCAAAGGAAACTTAGCTTTGCTAGTATCACTTTTTAAGCCCACAAAGACCTGGACTGGACTGCTAACTTATGGATCTATAAGACAATAAGTTTGTGTTGGTTTAAAAAAAAACCCAACTGTGAATGTGCTTTGTCCCTAGAGGGAGCCGACAGCAGTTCTCGGCAGGACCTGCCAGCTCCTTCTGGACAATGCTGTTCGCGGAGTCTGAGTTGGCAGGTATGGTCCTGGTCCTTTCATGTATTTGGCTGACTGATAAAGGAGCCAGGGAGAGGTTAGATGATTTAGATAAAAATTAAATATTCTTGGTCAAGTAGAAGCCTTCACTTGGCAATCAGGAATCTTAACAAGCAATCTTTGGGACTCCAAGGGATAGACTTTCTTGAAAGTAATGTGTTTTCCTTGCGAGATTTTCTTGAGGGTTATGTTTAGCACTGAACTGATACAAAGTTGAAGACGTTTGTTTAATGGCACACTGCAGCTGCAAATTTGAAGGCCTACAGAAGATTTAAAGTCCAACTCTTGCTATGATTTTATTTATTCATTGTTTTTGTCTTTTTATGTTTTTTGTTTTGTTATTTTGAGACAGGCTCTCCCTATATAGCTCTGGCTGTCCTGGAACTTACTATGTAGACCAGACTGACCTTGAAATCACAGAGATCCACTTGCCTCCGGTTCCCAAGTGCCAAGATTAATGGAGCACGCCACCACCCCACACTCTGCTTCTTATAATTTTTAAATGATTAAAAAATTATGAAAATGCATATGAATTGAGATTTTATACACTTGTGTGATGCGGCTGTCCTCTGTACCGTTTCTTTGTTTGGATTCTCAGATATGGCTGCTCATGGATGCAAGAGTTCCATAACATAATAAATTCAGTGTGATGTATGCATATAGAAAGTGCATGACTGCATGTAATTGTGAGTAAATCACAACTGCAACCCTTACAGAAACGTCACACTTGCATTAGTCCTTAAAATACTACAACGTAACAATTAGCAGGTTTTAAGTACGTCACAGCTTGGATGTGAAAGTTGGCATCTTGGGTTTAAGATCCCCTCTGAGTAGGGAATAAATACACTCAATTTTACAGTGGTTTTGTTTTCTGCTTTCTGGTTCACGCTGCCCAAAGGGAGAAGGCATGGCTCCTTTGTAAACACGGTACTGGAAATAGTGAATGTAAAAGTTGATCCTCCTAAAAATGTAGCATTTGCCATCACAGTCATTAATAAAACTGGAAACGCCACGCAGCACAGTGTCTATGAGGAAAGCCATGGGGGCCAGAGTGCCTTTGATCCCTTGGTGTCCCCTGGGAGTCACCATGACAGAGACAAATGTTGGCCGTCTTCTGCTCTGGCTTCATTAGTGAGTGCTTCTACTCAGACTCCTGCTAAGGACTGAATCCAGCTCTTCCTTTTCATTGCCATTCAGCTGCAGTGTTTCCTGTAGGACCCAGAAACCCTGGGGATCCTAAAGGGATGGTAGACATTTCGCTTGGTTCCCGGGCACCAGGCTCCTGTCTCTAGCCGCAGCCCTTCATAGATTTGTGGCCATCAGTCACGTAAGAGCAACGCCCTAAACCCCTCCACAGGCAAAGGACGTGACCTGTGGTCATGTGGACTTAAGACAGATCTCCATTTTAATGAGGTACCTGGAGGACTTAGCCAATAAACTCTCCTTCCCAGACACTCCTCCCTACAAAAGGTATTTAACCTCAGGCCCGCCCTGAGATGTGGGTCGGTTTTACTCATCCACTTTCTGCCATGAAAATAAATGTCTTAAAAACCATGGTCTGCCTCTTTTCATCGGGATCCTCCTCCGTGAGGAGCAATGGAGAATGCCTTTGTTTAAAGAGCTGCAGTCTAAACTCCTTTAGAAGGCCTCTCTGAGCTCCCAGTCACGGTTGCCTCCAAGCTTAAGTCTGCCACCGACAAGCCAAGAACTCTCCCCCTTTTACTCCCTCTGCCCTGGGTTAGATCCAACCCGAGGGCCCCCATTCTGTTCTCAGCTCCTCCAAAGCTCCCAGTGGTGCCTGGGTGCCCGAGAGCCTAAGAACCAGATGGTCCCGGCCTCCTTGCAGGCTCGGAGACCCCCAGCCAGCTCTGGCTGTCCTGCCCCTCAGACTGTGCTTCCCTACCCTCGAGAGGTGTCCTGGGACACCCACCCTGCAACAGCATGGGTCACTTCTGGAGTCCTGCCTCCCTGAGTGACTGAGCCCTGTGGCGGAGCAGACATGAGACCCAATAACCCTACAGTTTCCTGCTCTTTCTTAGGAGGACTTCCTTCCTCAGGAAGAGATGGTTTTCCCTGGCCTTAGTAGAGAGAACTCCACAGTGAGCCTTTGCCTGAGCTTGATGCACTGATAGCTCTCTGTACAAAGCTACAGAGAGGTTTGGCTGCTGGAGACCTTGAAACTCACTTCACTGACAAGATAAAATAGCAAGGCCCCCTGGAGGTGGTACCGGGAGGAAGTCGGAGGTTACAGGGTCATAGGATATAATTTACATTGGGTATAATAAGATATAATAGTCAAGAGACAGATTGATTCAAGAAGGGTATCTGGTGTCAAGTCATGAAGGTGGGAGCCTGAAGAAGGAGCAGTGCTAGGCTTCGGCATCTGGACCTAAGCCAGGAGAAATTAAGAAAATGTGAATCTGGATGAAAGGAAGTGAACGTCAATCACAATGTCACCACGTGTCAGTTCTTATCATTGAGGAGCAAGCTTACTCTCGGTTGGTCTCTGAGTGACACCGAATGAGAGCTCAGGTTCAGGTTTGCTAATCTACCCCCCCCCCCCCCCACACACAACTTAGCCTTTGCCATCAGGGGATGGATGCTAAAGCTACAGTTTCCTGTTTCCTATTTGCTTCCTGTTCTGTGAGGCAGCCTACTTCCTCATACAACCTGTCAGTGGAACTTGACTGGTTGCAACCAGCGAGACCTGCTGGTAGTTTTCTCAACATTCAAAATAGTTTCGCCCTCCCACCCCATCTCTGAAGAAACTGCCACAGCTGAGATGCACCTTTGCTCATAGCTCTGTGTCTCAGATCCATGAAGGTTTTAGTCCTAAGTTTCAGTCGTTTGCCCATCTCTGTATTTCAGAAGCCGTGGGAGTGGTAGATGCTCTTGGAATTCTTACCTCTGGGATATCTTAATTCTCCTCCTTTGGGTCCTCTGTTCTTCAGTATTTGGTCAGCAGTTGTTTATAGTGAACTACTTTGGTCTGTTTACTGGATCTCGACCTATGCAAGCTGTCCCGGGTGGTGAAATTGAGAGGAATAGCTACACCCCACAGACACAGGTGAGAGGGAGCCAACAGGGCTGGTGGCTACAGACATAAAGCGAGCAGAAAGGAAGTTGATAGGGAAGGACAGTTGGGAGAATGAAGTTACTATAGACACTTGGTGGCTCTGGATAAAGACTCATGTGTGTAGAGATATTCCAAAGGCCTCTGGCAAGGGATTTCATTCACATGAGAACTAAAGAGGCATCTTTCTGTGAGGATGGAGACTGGCTTAGTTTTCTGAGGATGTGAGGAGAGAGGGCGAGGGTTGTCAGATAATTTGTATGAAGGAGCTTAATGCAAAGTCCACTGTGGGAACTCCTGCCCATAATAAACAAGGGCCACCTCTTTTTAATATCCTGCAAGGGATAAGAATATTGAGAACTCCAGGGTTGGTTACCCTTTTAATGAGAAGACAGACAGTACTAGGGATTGGTAGTTTGTGATTCTTTACATAGCCAGACTTCACTTCTGATGGAGGCGGTTGAAGGCCTTGTCAATGAACAATATTGCCTTTACATTTTTAAAAGATGGAAGCAGGTGAGCAAGCTACACAAATAGATACATTACATGAGCAATAGACTATGAAGCATGTTGTCATCAAATAAAACACATAGCAAAGCTCGCCTGACACAAGTATAATAATAGTTATTATTGAGTTACACTGTAATTACACACAGGTAGGTGGTAAGCAGTTCCTGTTAAGTATTGTAATTTATATTGATGAAAGTCAAATTGAATTTTATACTATAGTTTCTGCCTTCTCAGTTCTTTATTTACAATGGATTTATGACAAATTTTACTCTCTCTTGCCATTACTTAAAATCTCCTGAAACTGAGTTGAAAGCTTCTTCCATGCTGGCTAGCTTTTATTGCACTGAAAGGTGATTCTGGGGTAGAAAAGACACCAGCAGTCTTATGAACCCTGGGAGCTATGGTACTGGTTTATCAGGAACGATATGGCAATTGCAACAGAGGCATCACTATTATGGGGGTAACCAGCAACTCTCTGTTTGAGTTTAAGGCCTGCTTCACAGGAAGCAGTGTATCCTTGGTATTGTAAATACAGTTAAAAAATCCATGCTTGGGGTGGTGCTAAGCTCTGAGTGTGGGGTTAATGATCTGAAAGCCTCATGTGAGCTTGGGAATCTCTAAACAGGAAAGTGGACATGCTTACAGCAGCTTCTCTAGGCTGTTAGGATCTGGGAACCTCCTGATAAGTAGACCTAAATACCTTTGGCATTTATACTCTGAGACTGCAGGAGAATGGATCTGCAGACGGAATCTTCCACCCCCAAAGTTCCCTTTTCTGTCCTATAAAACCCAAGTCCCCTGTGCCTATGCGCACAGTCTCCATTTCTATGGAGAGACTGCTGTTCTTCATGGTTCTGGTTACAGGACAGTGTGTTCCTGTAGAGGTCAGTCTCCTCTCTCTTTTATTTCCATGTTGCTTCTATCAATCCCAATCTAACACTAAGAGGGAATTTACTATTGTCATGTAGCTAAATGGACATAGCATCAAACTACCTACTAAATATGTGTGTTTACTCCATAGTTAAATGGCACACTCACCTTTAATCAAAGAATTCTTTCTTTGTAGTGAGTGTTAGTGAATACAGCCTGCATGAAAATGGACCTGTCAACAGTCAGGAGTGGATGAAGGAGATGATAAAGGGAAATCATTGTCCACAGTCAGGTTCCCAGTGGTGAGCTCACCAGGCTGCAATGGATGGCTCCAAGCTCATTATCACACAGATGGCACTGAACAAACTCACTGAGTCACAAAACAAAACAAAAAGACATGAACATGGAAAGGGGCTTATAAAAAGGAGAGAGGCATCTCCTGTGGAAAGGAGCTCAGAGAGGGTAAAGAAATCAGAATCATCAAAATGCATTGTATACATGAATGAAATTGAAAAGAACAAAGTTAATTAATAATAAATTCATTTATCTAGCATTGATTGAATTTTCATTCTGTTCCAAATATTGTTCTAGGCTTTGAGGGTAATGAACATGAGCAGAATTGACCCTTACGTCGAGAAGTTCCTGTCCATTTCTAATCTGAAGCACACACGTGCTATAGCATGCTTCTCACACAATGGGCCCATTTCCTGTGTTGTGTGCTGTCCTTGATTCAAACATGGAATCTTCTGGTGGCCTTTGTGTCTAGCTGAAGGCTTTCCCTCTCCATCTGGGCTGCCTTCTTCTAGTCTTCTTCTGGGCATGGAAGGCTTCTTAGCTATGTTTCCAATTCTCAGCTTCCCCAGGGATGAAGTTTTTAATCCTAGAGATCTTTGGCTTGTGACTCTGAATTTACTTTGTTTAGAAGACACATGTTAGGGTGGATGGCACAGAGGGTAGAGCATAGGAGGAAAGGGCCTTTCCTCTTACAAATGAACACCATTGAGCAAGCAGATGTTTAAGAGATGGGACGGAAAAATGTTTTCTCACTCAATGGTTCTAGAAGCCCACATATGTTTTCTTAAAGATCACCAGTAATGAATCTTGCAGAGCCCATGTCTTAGGAAGTTTGTTTCTAGATTCTTCTACTTTGTGGCATATAGAAAGGGCCTGCTTCTCTGCCACCTTGAAGAAAATGTTGGGTTAAGTGGCCGGGTGTGGTGAAGTCCTGAGCTCTGTCCCAGGCTCGGGCGGTCTCAGAGAAGCGGGATGAGGGAAGTTTGACAGCACTCACCCCATGGCACTGCCGGGGGTGGGGGGGTTGTGTGGGGTGTGGGGGGAGGGTTGGAGGGTCAGGCTGTGAGAAGCCACATGGAAATACCACCCCAGGGTGGAGGAGCGAAGCTTGGGGTCCTGGGGACCACATGGAGCCAGCTCCATCTGGTTCCCACACTCTTGGGCATCCCAGGCGCCGCTGGATGCCACGTAAGAGCTGAGAATGAAGGGAGGGGCGGCAGCTTGGATCTAGCCTGGGCCATGGGGGAAAATCAGGGAGGAGTTAGGCAGGGTCCTGCAAGGACCTCGGTTCGTGGCTTGTCGCCAGCTAGCTCACTTGGCTTGGTTTGATTTGGTGGCAGCGGTGGCTGAGAGCACTGGGAGGCCTTCTGCGGGAGACTAGACTCTTTAGATGAAGGCCTGTTCCATAGTTCCCCATGGAGGATCCCGATGAAGAAAGATAGTTCAGGGTTCAGGGCGTTTATTGTCATGGCAGAGAGTGGCATGAGTGATCCTAACCCCTGAGATCTCAAGGAGGGGAGAATTTGAAATACCTTTGCAGGGAGGGGGCGTGGCTAAGACTCTGGGTGCCTCATTAACATGGGGATGTCTTGAGGCTACGTGACCACACCTCTACCTGTGGAAGGGTTTTGGGCTATGTGACCAGTAGTCACAGATCTATGGAGAGCTTCGGCCTCTGTCAGGAGCCTGGGACCTAGGAACATGGCAAATGCCTATCGTCCCTTGTATGGTTGTCCCCTGCTGGGGACCCCCTACTGGGTTTGCTGGGAGTTTTAAACCTTAGCTCAACCAGAAACCAGCTGCCTTTCACAGTCTCACAAAAAACGTGACCATGTGGACAGATCACATGTGGCTCTAACCCTTTTCTCTTGCTAGCTTTGTGATGGCCAGTCTTCTCATGGCAACAATAGAGATTATGCAGTACAGCCTTCCCACTGGTCTTCTCTTGTGTAACGGATGAAACTGACCCTAACTCCAGCTTCACACGTAAGCCCTGAATTGCCTCAGCCAAGCATTATACTGCTACACCTTGTCTTGAAGATGGTATCAGGGTTGGGTAGATAACTCACACTTCAGAAGGCATGGTGGAAAGAGCTGGTTTTGTTCATATTCTCTGCTATAATATACATCCCCTGACTATGGGTGAAGAAACGCATTGGCATGATTCTTTCTGGTAGCATCTTTAAAAATCATAAGGTGGTCAACTTGATGAGAAGCCCAACATGCAGAGAAGAATTGAGCTGAGGGAACCCTGGGAAAGTAGAACTGAGAGTTCTGGGCAAACTATGCCAGAAGTCCAAGCTACCATTGGACTTCTTAGGGAAGGAACAAGGGTCTCCTTCACGTGGAAAGCCAATTCGAACGATGAATTGCTACAAAATCCTGCTAATTTATGTATTTGCTTCTTGCTGGTTGAGGTATTAAATGAGCTTCTGTGAATATATTTCTTGTAGTGTCTGGTATGTTGAAAGGTAGCCATCATAATAGTAATTAGTGCTTTATAATGGGATAGAGAGGAGGCTACAGAGAATGACACCTAATCGAGTCCCAGGCATAGGATGGTGATGGCTTTGGGTCTACCATATAGGAATTAAGATTAGGGATAAAAGAAATCACTTAAAACTTCTACTTCATCAACCTCTCGGGCTAATTGCAAATTATTTACTATTTAATTGGCAAGTGCAGCTATCAATTATGTTAGGAAATAAAAAGGTTTACAAATACGCAATGTCATATATTCTATAATCTAGAGTCGTGAGTCAGAGGGAGACACAGACTGGCTTGTCACTTCAGAGGACTCCAGATATCAAGGCATTCTAAGGAATGGAATGTGCCTGTGGTCTTAAAAAATTGTTAACCTTTGAATAAATAGGAAAGTAGAGTTTTAAAAAGAACAACCCTGATGAAAAAGCACTTGAGATCACAATGTTGCCGCAGTGTTCGGTTTGGTGGGAGGACCCAGGCAGAAACCTACCTTTCAGAGACCTGGAGGTGATGGGGGCCTCAGGCCCATCTGGGGGCTCCAGGAATCGCAGCCTCAGGCCTGAGTGCTATTGATGGCCCTGGAGAAAGAGGGAGACCATGAAGGGGCCCATACAGAGATAATGAGCTCGGCTTTTGACATGTTTAGTTTTAGGAGGTGGTGGGACACCCAAGTAGAGATATTCTGCAGACAGAAGGAAACACAGGACTGAAAAGAGGGTGAGAGGTCAAGGCTGGGGTTAGAGACTTGAAAATCATCTGCATTCAGGTGGTAATTGAAGCCATCTGATGGAGCTTCCAGGAGATGCTATAGGAGGGACAAATCCAAAGCTCCAAACCTTTTGCTGCAGGGAAGAGCAGAATGAGGGAGAAGGCCTCATGCAAAGAGGCCTGGGGAAGAACTAAAGAGGGAGGAACAAAGAAATCTCCCAAGAAAGTGCTTGTGGAAGAGCGAGAAGGAGCTGGGGGAGACTCATAAAATTGCTCTAGAAGTTGGAAAAGCCATCAAGAGCAATTAGGCAATTTGATGTTTCCATCATTTTACAGGCATCATTCTGAAGGGAGCAAAGGTCATTTATCAAAGAGCCAAAGAATCACTGATACAAGAGCGTGGTTTTAGAGAGGTCGAGTTCTCTATGCCTTTCTTTTTCCACCCAGGAAGGAAATAATAGTTACCATTTTTTTGGGGGGGGGGGGTTATGAGGCTAATCATCACTCTTAGTTCTCACTTGTTATAATGTCATGGAGATTTCCTTTACGTCCAACTCTTGCAAGTTACAGGCAAGAATTTGATTTCCTGGGATAAGCAATACCACAGAAAACTAAGCATTAAGAAAAAAACATCAAAGTAATTGAGAAATACTTTCTTGTTAATGTCAACGTCCAGGGTTGCGACTGAAATTAGCCAAGCAAAGTGCTTGTAGGAAGGATGGGGGTGATAGCTTAAAACAATTTCTTAAATAATAACAATAACAATTATTGTTAGCTTTATGGCAGAAGTCAGTATGGAGTCACGTTTTTATACAGTGGTATAACTTAGTACTGTCAGGTGTGATGACCAGCTGACTCATTCAATTCATAGAAGGGATTTATTTCATTGTATGGCTTACCAAACCCCTTTAAGATGCACAATAATCATGGTAAGAGGATAAAATTATTTTTCCAGGACCTACAGAGCTGGTATGCTGCTTAAGGTATGCCTATTGGCTAAGATAACTGTGATTAAACTCTCGTGTAGTCATTTAATGCCCCAGATCTCCAGGTTAATATTTAATTCCCTCACCCTCCCAATACTAGCTAATAGCTGTTTCAATATGGAGGAAGGCAGCCATATTCCAGCAATGAATCTACATGGTTGGCTGCGGCTGGATCTGGCTGCTTGGGGTAGGATTGGGTTGCGGCCAAGGACAAATGGCTTCCTTACACATTAAAAGCATAAACTTTTGCTCTGAGCCATGAGGTTTGTTTTGCTCTAGGTTTTGCATTCATAATTTAATATAGTGCTGATTTTTCCAGGCCCCTTTAAAATTCCATTAATTGAGCTTGATTGAATTGGTATGAAATTTAGACCGTCTCACAGAGGCAAAGGAATGACACCACAAAACTAGAATGGTTGGGACAGAGAAGGGGAGAGATTGGAAAAAACGAGGGGGGTGGGGGGGTGGGGAGAGAAGAAGGCTACAGTGATCTTTGTTGTGTTCCAGGAGGAAAGGGGGAAGGAAGGAGGGAGGGGGCTTGGGACTCACTGAGTAGTCTTTATGACTTGGTCTGGCATGTGCTGATGCTTCTAATTCTCACAGTAACTCTTTATGGTATATGCTATCGTTCTATTTACAGATAAATGGAGGCTCAGATTCACCTAGTAACAGCGGAGTCAGGATTGGAAACAAGACTCCTTCCTTCCTTTCCTTCCTTTCTTGTTCCCACCCTTCCTTCCTCTCTCCCCTTTTGCCCACCCCCCTCCCCAAAGTGGATTTTTGCCTCCCCCCACCTCCACCCCTTAATGAGTGGCTTGCAGAAAAGAGTTTGGATTTCTTTCTGCTGCATCTAAAGTGGACACTTCTTTATCCTGTGTATTCTAACTCTTCAACTGCATCTGAAATCCAAGCTGCCCTCCCATGCAGGTTCTTCAGAAGTCCTGGGCATCTGGGGTTTGTACAACAGCAGTCTGCTTCTAGGTCAGGCTGTATGGTGGACTAGTTTCCCTCATTGTTAGCAGAGCAAAGATTCTGGCAGCAGTAGTCTCAGGAGCGAAGGGTTTATTTTAGTCCATGGTGTCAGAAGATTTCGGACCTCTGTGGTGAGGGTGGCAAAGTGGAAACTGGCAGCAAGTGCTTGTTCACATGGGTGTAGAATAGAAACAGAGAGCTAGATCACAGACCCAGCAGTGGGCATAATGATCAAAGGCCCACCCGAACGATCTGATTCTGCCAGTCAGCTGCCACCCCCCAAGGACTCCAGAGCCCTGGAAACAGAACTGTAAGTCTGTGACCAAGCATGGGTGACATTTCAGATGCAAACCATAACAGTGTCTGCAGCTACCAGGCAGGTCTGTCATTGTCTTTCAGAGGAAGACCTAGAGGGCTGGGCAGGAATGAGCAAGAATTCAGAGAAAGGATGAGACCAGGGCCCAGTTTCACAATTCAGCCTGAGTCACACTGAGGGCTCTTAGAGCAAAAGCTGTGCCTATTACTTACCTCAGCCTATTGTATCTTAGTGTTAGTTGTAGCCAGGGGAGGCAGGAGGACCAGAAGGTCAAGGTCACTTTTACAGAATGAGTTCAAGGTTGGACTGGGTTGCATGAAACTGTCTTAAAATACCCAAATTCAAAACCAAAACTATAGTACCAAATGCCACACCTGTATGAAAATCTCCAAGGCAATGGAGCCAGGAGCCAGGAGCCCCACAAGTAGACGAGTCCCAGGTTAAAAGTGACAGAAGATATCTGTCCGGAAGATGCAACTGTTCTGGTATCTCATCAGTTCTATGCTCTAGGTATCTTCTCTCTGGCTGCCCGCTTGGAGATCAGGATTGGAGGACAAGGAACCCTGACCCTGCCTGCTCCATCACCTGGACTCCAGCACTGATTCTCAGTTTAGGGGAGTGATTTTGTTCTCCAGGTGGGGTGGCTAGATAGAATATAAGATGCGGAGGTAAATTAGCAGCTCAGCCAAAAAGCTAATAACTTAAAGTACAAAATGCATTCTAAATCTTGCATAGGACAGGGTTAAGCTAAAAACTTATTTATTGGGCTGGAGAGTTGGCTCAGAGGTTAAGAGCACTGACTGCTCTTCTAGAGGTCCTGAGTTTGATGCTCCACCCAGGTTCTCTGCAATATCAACAAGTGCTCGTAACCACTGAGCCATCTCTCCAGCCCTCATCCCAATCAGGAAGGACTGAATGCTGGTAGGAGACATAAGATATGGAAGAGGATTGAACGCTGATTGTTTCTCTACTTCTAATTCTTTCATCCTTCTTGTTTGTTTTTGGCAGCAGGTACATGCATAAAATGTATTTGGTGATGAAAGTGTGAAACTTAATGTAAAAGTTCACAGCTCCTGTTCCCAGAACCTGTTCTAACTGCATGCAGATCCTTAGCATTGTATAGACTGTGGGTCTGGGTAACTCTGCTGTGTGATGTTTTTATTTATTTGCAAGTCTTTTGGGTTTTGTTTGTTTGTTTTTGTAACAAAGTTTATAGGTTAAAAAGAGCAGCAAAACAGGAAGTAAGAACACCACTGGCGACTTGGCGACTCTCTTCTGAGTGTCTCAGACCAAATACTCTCTCCTGCCTTCCTATTTTCCACAGACAGGGAGTATCTTCTAGCTTGAATCTCATTGTGTCAGTCCTCACTTAAAAGCAGCCCTGATTTGGGAGTGTTCAAACCCAGCAGCCCATAAATGTAGTGTAGTATCTTATGCCTTAGGATCCACAGACTGACTTGCAGTGTCTGCACAGCCAGCTAGGGGTTGGCTTTCCCAAGTGCCTAGAGTTGCAAGGCAGATCCAGCCTTTAGGAAGGAGAGAAAAGCAACAGCCCCTCCTCCTCCCCCCCTGCTAAATTCCCGTCTCTTCATTCATGAAGCACCCCAGTTCTGTTTTTGGGTCCCCGCTTCGATCTGCAGGTCACTTTTTACACTATCATACTTGTGGAGTTAAAACCCCCGACAACATAAGCTTGTTATGATAGATATCTTTTTTGGAAGTTAAAAAAAAAAATACAAGATTATTTATTTATGTCGTGTGCATGTTTGTGGATACAGCACATGTGGAAGTCAGGGGACACTGTGAGGGGTTCAGATCTGTCACTCTTCTATGTGGAACCCAGGTATTGAACTTGGGTCTTCAGGCTTGCTTGCAAGCGCTTTTACTGATCAGTTGTCTCAAAGTGCTCTGGAGCATTTTTGCTCAAACCAACCGGAAATGCAGAGGAGCCTAAGTCTGGGTTGTGGTGAGGCATGGCACATTCATCGTGAAAGTGTAAACTGTCAATTTTCAGCACTTTTCCTGGTTTAGTTTTACGTATTTTCCCCTTCTTCCTTCCAGGATGAATCTTTGGATTCAGAATTTTAAAGTTAGCGCGTTTCTGGAGGACTTTTTGCTTGTCTGTTTGTTTGGTTGCTCTTCCTTCAGTAAGAAATTTACTTCTTTTTAAAGATATCCAAATGCTGCATTGTCCAGAAAATTTTATTTATAATTTTATTTATAATTGTTATAAATAACAATTGGAATGTGTTCACTGAAACATTTTGCTTGCATTGATGCTTTACATCTTGCATTTATATTAAAAATTCACACACAAATGAAAGTGGAGAAACTGCCAGATACCTGATTCTATTCCCTATGTTTCCACTCGCAGTCATATTTAAGTACCTTTGACCCCACAGAAAAAATACCTAACATTTAGAACTACTGCTAACAGGAACAAGAGGAAAAAACTATTTTTTTTGAGAATGGAATGTTTCCCCTTATAGTGGACTCTTAAGCATGTTCTCTGTGTATGTAGCATGCTACCTGGATATCTTTTGGCATAATTGTTAGACATTTGGCATGGATCTTCAAAAGGGCCAACCAGACAGGCCTCACTTGTATCCTGTAAAGCACCAATAGCTGCACTCTGGAAGCACAGATCTGTTTTGAAGTTCTGAGCAATTTCTCACACCAGACGCTGAAAGGGGAGCTTGCGAATCAGAAGTTCAGGGGACTTCTGATAGTGTCTGATTTCACGGAGTGTACCCCAGACCTGTAACGATGAGGTTTCTTCACTCCTCCAGTAGAGGGCGCACTCTTGAGAGCAGCTTTTGTAGCCAGTTGTTTCCTGGGTGCTTTACCACCAGTGGATTTGTGGGCAGTCCGATTTGTATGAGCCATGGTATTGGCACCTCCTTACTAACCCCCTTCGCCTTTGGCTGGGGTTGGAGCTCAGCAAACAAGAGGCAGCACTGGCGTTAGAGAGCAGCTGCGGTGGCACAGCGATGGCTGGGAATACCTAACTTGGAGAACTTACTTTTTTTTATTGGATATTTTCTTTATTTACATTTCAAATGTTATCCCCTTTCCCAGTCACCCCCTCAACTCCCTATCCTATCCCTCTCCCCCTGCTTCTATGAGGGTGTTCCCCCACCCACCCACCTACCCACTCCTTCCTCCCCTACACTGGGGCATTTAACCTTCACAGGACCAAGGACCTCTCCTCCCATTGATGCCTGACAAGGCCATCCTCTGCTACATATGCAGCTGGGCCATGGGTCCCTCCATGTGCACTCTTTGGTTGGTGGTTTAGTCCCTGGGAGCTCTGGTTGGTTGATATTGTTGTTCTTCCTAATTTTTAAGCTCGAGTTTTCTTCAGAAGATAGACTGTAGTTTTAATCACCATGCTTTGCTCTCTCTGTCTCTCTCTGTGTCTCTGACTCTGTCTTTGTCACTCTCTGTCTCTCTGTGTCTCTGTCTCTGTCTCCGACTCTCTCTCCCCTTCCCCTCCCCCCATCTCTGTGACTGGTTATGTAGGGCTTCAACCTAAGATAGTACACATGCTAGGTGCTTGTTTGACCACTGTGTGATATCCCAGCCCTTAATCATTTTGATTTGATTGACGAAAAGACCAATCTGTTCCACAAAACAATTGCGTCGTTAGGCTGCATATTGATTGTTACCTACTGATGTCACACTTTCTCAGATGTGTTGGGAGCTCTTAGTGTGTAAGATGACTGTCCTTTCTCCAGGCCATCCTCCAAGTGAAGCTTCCTTCATTTATACCGGGTTTCCTAGAAGAGATGGAGTGCTTCACCTCTGTCCTTCACATACATGGACGGAGGGTGTGTGCACAGAAGGGCAGAAAACTACCTCCTGGTCCTTCATGTGCTTCTTGCTAGAAAAAACCACGCCCTTGTAGAGGAAACATCAGCACACACAGATGGCTTACTTTTCGTAGTCAAGTTTCACGGACTGTAAAAGCTTAATTCAGAAGATCTCAATACAAGGCTGCTACAAATTTTAAACAAGAAAATTAAGGCATTGTAAGTCTGGTGTGACTTAATGAAATGTAAGCGAGGGCTTGACTTTTTTCTTCCTTTGTGGTCGCCTTACTAATCTGCTTTTACTTATTTTAACTGTTCCCTACTTCACCCCATAGACTTACTTCAGTTTCATGGAAATAGATCTCCATGTCACAAACCACGGAGGGGAGGGGGAGGAAAAGCTAAAGTTGCAGTAAATTGACCTTGTTTTTTTTCATGGATTTACGTTACTATAGTGACATTCAAATGACAGTCTGTCTGTCTGTCTGTCTCCTCCTCTCCTCCTATCTTCTCCCCCTCCTCCTGTTGATTGTAGAAAAGGCCAGATAATTTTTTTCTATTATAGATGAAAAATGGATACTTGGTCCCCCAGCCTCAAGTGTTCAGGACTGAAGTATGTCGTAAGGACAGCAGAAAGTGACAGCTTTTTTTTTTTTTTTTTTTTTTAAGTTATTTTACATGGTTCCTTGTAGGGTTTTGTTGTTGTTGTTGTTTTTGTTTTTTTTTGCACCGTTAAGGCTGCATCCACTGCAATGGTGCTGGTCTTCTATGTTTAGAAAGTGAATGCCATTGTTGAATGGTAACATGGGGGAATGACTATGTGACAGAAGTATGTAAAATATCTTGTAATTCAGTAGGAGAGTCAAAGTCAGTCTCAGTTCTTTGCATTCTTAGGGACTCAGAGAGGATTAAAGCAACAATAGCTAGAGCCTATACAGGGAATAACTGAAGGAGAACATCCCTTGGACCTCCGAGACCTCTGAGTGAAAGGACTTGGCCAATTAAGGTCTTTAGGAAATCTAATGGGGTCATTTGTGAATGCTGTCTTCATGGAACTTGGCAAACTGTCATCTCAGAGATCAAGGCAGGTCACTGGCTTGAGGGTGGGACACGAGGAAAGTGGAGTGCCTGTTTCCTGCCAAGTGTGTCTAAATACTCTTAGTTTTTGTCTGATGCTGGCTATTAAAAAACAAAACAAAACAAAACAAAAAAACAGAACAACACACTGACGCGGCTGAAAGCTAAAGATGCAATGACTTTGTGACATGAGCTCTCCTGATTTCCTACCTTGCATGGAGTATTCAAAGAGTCTGGATTTTTTACCTCCAGGCAAATCACCAAAGCACAATTGTTCATAAATAATTGAAGTTGGCCAATCACCATGTATTTATTAAATGTAAATGATGTGTCATGCTAAAGACACAGATAGAATACAAAAAGGAAACTTTCTTTTGTCAGCTTAAAATCTCGGGGATGTTAATTTTATCTCTACCTTATCAAACCCTGTGTGGGAGTGTTTGGGCAAGCATAGAGACATTTCATATCGGGGGTAGGGGGGAAAAGTTACGATCTTCAACTCAAGCGCACCATACATTTCAAGTGGGACTGTGACAGTGGACCACTCCAGTGTGTCTACAGAGATTACAAACGATCTGAGAAGTAAGTCACGCAAGGAGAGATGGAAGCAATTAGATAGGAACACGACTATTAAGCAGATGCAGTTAGGGAGTGTGTTTTAAATATTCAGAGGGATGTTTGCCAGAAGAATGGATTAAAATTCCCTACTGATGCAGAACCAATGGGTAGAAGTTTTAGAATGATAATTAACTTCATACAGGAAATGCTTTGATTTGACCTGGAAAGAATATTATTATTATTATTATTATTATTATTATTATTATTATTATAACTATTATTATGAATATCAAACCCAGTGGGCTGGGGACCTGGAGCTGTAGATGACTGTGATGAGGTTAGCAGTAGGCTGATAATTTTTCCCTTCATATTTTGCTATGGGTTGAGGAGTATTGCACCATATTACAGGTAACCCGTCATGAATAGGATGTCTGGAAATTGTAACAGTTATGTGCGGTGATGGCTTCTTCCCTAGGATAGTAAACGTGGGGATGGAGAGGAAACTTGTTTGTGTTTTTGTTGTTTTGTTTTTAAATCCTTAATAGGATGGGAAATAACCATGCAGAGAATGAAGGAGAAGAAAGTCTAACAAATTCTCCAAACCATAATCCTGGCGAGTAAGAGATACTATTGACAGAATCCAGAGACTCCCAGGAGGGGACACCGTGTGAATGCTTTTGAGGGAGGGAAGGTAAAGGAGAGAAAGCAGGAGACAAGCCCAGAGACTTTGCTTGCTCTTGGCAGGTACTCAAGTGCAAAGGCATGGTGGTCTGCTGGAGCTTTGGAGTTAGTGCAGGTGCCGATAGAGATGTGGGGGATGCCTCTGGGGTAAGGCTCTGTGAGGGAGAGGGGAATGGAAAGATAAGTTTGCATGAGCTCCGCAGTAATGGGTACTTAGGTCATCTGTACTGGGAGAGGGTGGGTGGGGAAATGGAAGGTTCAGGAGGCTGTACTTTGAAATTATTTTATAGATGCTGAAGTGCTCATCTTTTGCTTCAGAGAGTAAGTAGTGACAACCCTAACGTCCCACTTGCCAACCCCAGCACTCCAAGAGATGATTTTATTCCATCTTGGGCACATCTGAAGAATCATTACCACTGTAATTACCTTTATAAAAATGCTCAGCTTTCATGCACATAATTCTAGGAAAGCCTTTGCATGGAAACTGTCGGCAACAGGCGTATCTTGCTGCTTTGTCTAGTTACCCACTCTTCATGGGGTCCTCTCGGTGTCCCAGGAATAACAAAATCACAGGTAAGCAGAGGGGCAAAGGGTGGGCTTTGTCTTTGTCATTCCCATCTGTGGAGAGTTGAGCACATTGTTTTCAACTGACTTACACAAGGGTGAAACCCACTGAGCAGAGGGAACCAATAACACATAGATAACACTTAGCTCCCATTTCTACAGCATGGGTATAGCTCAAAGGACTTTGCAGTTTGAAATAAACTCTCCCATAAGACAGCAGCTACCCTTTAATCCACGGTGGTTTTCTGCATCTTAATGGAGTCTCTCTCTCAAGACTAAAGCACATACATGGACTAAGCAACCAAAGCCACTAGGACAGAAAAAGATCTGTTTCAACATTCTGAGTAATCACCAGGTGATTAGTGAGGCTAACCATCTCCTAATGGGTTGATTTACTTATCCACTGGGCAGAGAATGAACAGGCTGTTTGGAGAATGAAAGATTTTAAACAACAGTCACAGTCCCTCATCAGCTCTGCCATACACCAATGTAATAATAATAATAATAATAATAATAATAATAATAATAATAATAATAAT
>JADRCH010000103.1:923075-933102 GCA_019843965.1 Rhynchomys soricoides
ATAATAATAATAATAATAATAATAATAATAATAATAATAATAATAATTCCCTGTCCTCTTCCCAAAAATGCTGTAGGCTTTGGTGGGGAATTTCTCAAAAGTTTACTTCAGTTACTCAGAATATTTATGGATGCATACAGACAGCTTTAGACTTGCTTTGAAATTCAAGTCTTATAAGTTATTGCAAACAGGACTTCAGTCCAGGCAGCATGTACTTTTAGATAATGATAAACCGTACCTGATCTAGTCACAAAAGTAAATTCTGTGTTTGCAATACAGGTTGTTTTGTTTTTGATACAAAACCTGTTCTTGGTCCAGTTTGCAAAAGCCAGAAGAAACAATTATAAAAACCTCTGGGGCCCAGGCGGCCAAACTCTCCAGATCTTTTAGCCCCTTGACTGTATCAAAACCATCTGCAAATGAACTTGTTGGCTGTCACATAAAAAAAACCCTTTGGATGGTCCCTTTCATCCACTCAACTAGAAAGCTCAGAGCTCACACCAATGACTACATCCGAGTATGAACGCGAGGTGCCCTTATGTGGTGTTTTTGAGCTAAGTACCAAGCCAGCTGCAACATGCTCTAATATTAACCAAGAGGACCCGCTTTCCCGAAGGGGCGATGAATCAGGGCTCTATTTTTGTGGTTCAGCAAATGCTGTGAAGGGGTGGCCCTTTCCCCACCACCTTCATCCCCGAGATCCTCTCAGACCCGACATCAAGCTGTTGGCTACTCGTCATAAAGCTTCCTTGTCAAAGAGAATTCAGCGGATGAGCTATGAGCGCGCTTACACTCAGATAATAGATGAAAGGGGCCTCAAGATAAACGAGGTGCCTACAGAAAACCGGGCAAGGTTGTTTAAAAGAAGATGGCGAAGGCCGTTAATTCTCGTCAGGCAGTTTCAAAAGGCAGTGGGCACTTGACTTCTTCCTTAAGAGCACATTATCTTGCGTTTGTGTGAGAGGGGCCCTGGGCATGTTGAAAGGGTGAGAGAACCTTTCTAAATCGACAGCGTTAAACACCGTGCCTTTTTTTTTTTTTTTTTTTTTTTGTAACAAAGATAAAACAGGTTGTGGCCTCCCTTTCAAGCCAACATTTTGACCAGTTTGCATCACAAAAATATCTGTTCTCCCTCACTTTGTCCATCCTCCGGCCCCCCCCCCCCCCGCTCCCTCCCACCCCACAATGTTCCAATCCTATCTCTAAGCCGGCAACACCAGCACTTATCATATTTTCTTTTCAGGGGCTGATTCTGTCTGGACACCAACTATACACTGCGAGTGACCTCCTGTTTCTGTCTTTATGCTGCAAAAACATAAATTTCAAAATGTGAGCTAAATGCAGGCTCCCCCGGCCTTCCTTTTCCTCCCCTCACCCCCCACCGAAAAAACCACCATGTCTCTGAAGTAAGTTGCATTGTTGGTTGGTATCTGTTTGTATGATTTACTAATAGCAAAACAATTCAAAATATTTTCCTTTTGGCAGTTAGATTATCTCCGTTATCTCACAGAAAGAAAACAGTTTGCCCCAGCTTGGCAAAGGACAGACTTTTCTTAGCTTTTCCTTTTCCTTTGGTTGAGCAAAGGTTTTAAAGTTCAGAAGAATGTAGTTAAAGGCAAATCTGAAAGATAATGAAGAGAAAATTACGTAGTTTTCAAAAACAACGAGCAGAGATTCCCAGAGAGTGCATCGTGCCTCACGAAGTACGCAGGTTCTCCTGCTACCTCACCTGCTGTTCACTGATTTATTCGAATTTATTGGCTTGGTTCGGTATACCGTGATCGCACACTGAGTGTACAGCCTGTGCTCCTGCAGGCTGAGATCCTAGATCAAACGTGAGCACGAGCCTGCTTCCAGAGTTTAGAGCAGGGGACAGTCAGCTGCTGCTGTTCAGCAGGATGGACCAGACACCGGGGAAAACGGACAAGGTGTGCCCAGCCTAGGCTGGGGACGGAGGGTAGGTGTCCCGGGGTGAAGTGCACCTGTCCTAGAGCGGCAGCTAGCGTCCTAAGTCCTTCAGGCAAGGGAAGTCGTGGTAAAGAGAGGCCAGAGAGGATGTGGAGCAAGGAGAGGCAGGGGTGAAGGGCATGGCCAGCCCCCAGCCCTTCTGAGGTCTGCAGCCAGGCTGTGAGTATTGCGCCAAAGCTTTGGGGCTGTCCCCTGCCCCCCACTGAAAGACCCCACACTGTTTGCTCCCTTCCAGCATCATTGGCTGTCTGTCCAATTCCTCCAGGCTGAAGCATCTGCTCTTCTTCATCCTCCACAGGTGGGTTTGGTTCGCTCACCTTGTGGCGTGAGTGCTCTGCTCAGACCTACAGTCTTCTCTACTCAGATCCCCTTGCTGTTTCTGCAATTGACCAGTAACTCCTCATGGCCATGGCCGTGTAACGTTAGTTCGTGTTTTGGACTTGTCTGTTGAATGGAAGACCCGAAGTCCTGAGGAGGACTGAGTCAGGACTCAATTGAGGTCGTCATGGGGCCTTCTGATAACCAAAGCTAACTCCCTGGTCTGTAAAGGCTGATAGATCAGTGAGGAGTCTTTGAGTTTTGGTATTGAGAAACAGAAGCAGGACATGGTGGACAAGATCTCCCAGTTAATAGCAGAGGGCTACCACGTGGGTGAACTGGAGGACCATAGCTCTCTCCTCCATGAGTACAATGGTATTTAGGGCGTAACTAAAAGCAAAGACACTGCTAAAAGCAGACTGTCTGTGGCTGGAGGGGTCAGCACCAAGGACTTATAACCAGATTTTGCTCTAGACCTGAATGATTGAGCAGAGTCTTGGAGATTTTTAGCCACCACCCACAGGGACAGGTAGATGGGGACACAAAAATCAAAGAGCTCAGACAGTATATTTATGTAATTTCCAGATTTAAAAAAATGCTAGAAGCTGGGTATTGGGCTAGATGGGTATTGTCAGTCCTAGCAGTAAAAAAGTCAAAAGGAATTTAACTTTATACATGAAACCAAAGTGGTATTTTTATATTTTAATCATTGAGTAAACAGCAAGTTGTCACATGTACTTGTACTTTTTTATGTGACTAATTAAGTGTATATACTTAAAACCATCCTGGGATAGTTTTGATCCAACATCATTTGTGTTCGTTACTTTTGAATTCTCATGTCAGGTGTGATACCTTATAATTCTCAAGACAATGACCAGGCTTGGAAGGATTTTAAATAAAATATAGACCCAATTTGATCTAAGAATTTGGGAAGATAGCCTTTACTGCAGTAGAAGAGTATACTGTTGCCAAGTTCTGAGAGGGGATTGGTGATGATGGTGGTGGTGGTGATGATAATGCCGGTGATAAAGTGATGTGATAACTGTCAAAGACCACTGGTATTAGTGTAGTGGCCATGGAGATGAGAGAAGTAGGTGGGGTGAGAGACATAAGGACATACAGTTCTTGGAGGTTTGTACTGTCTCTGTTTGCATTACCTAGTTATACACTATGCACGTATCACCAAGCGAGAA
Organism: Rhynchomys soricoides; assembly: GCA_019843965.1. Lineage (NCBI taxonomy): Eukaryota > Metazoa > Chordata > Mammalia > Rodentia > Muridae > Rhynchomys > Rhynchomys soricoides. The sequence goes on from JADRCH010000103.1 coordinate 926,555, forward strand.
GGAGGATCCTGAAATTCCATCTGCGAATGTCTTATCTACAAACAGTTTATGATTGCATAGACACAGATGTCAGGTGATCTTAAAACCAAATAGTTTTGGAAGAAGAGCAGGGTGAGATAATTCCAAGATTCTAATGGTAACACAAGAGCTAGTGAAAATGAAGGTTTGCCAGCTCACCCCACCATCAATTCAGAATAAGATGCGCTTCCAACACCACCTGGGGGTTCTTGTTGAAAGCTTGAGACATATATCTTATAGATATGAACTTCTAAGATGTGCTTAGGTTTATATGTGCTTATGTTAGTTAAAAAATAGCTTAAAGCATGCCCATTAGCACAAATATTGGGATATCTGCTGGACAGGATAACACATGTGCATGAGCACGAGCACACATACACACACACACACACACACACACACACACACACACATACACACATGCACGCACGCACGCATGCACACAGCACCTCAAATGTTTCATAGTCTTCCATGGCAGTGCCACCAGCTGAGGACCAAGTCTTCAGACTGTGAACTTGTTCTAGTGAGATGGCTCTAAAATATAAGCTCAATCTCTGGGACCCATGCAAAGGTGGAAGGAGATAGCTGATCCCTGACAGCTGTCCTCTGACCTCTATAGGAGTACCATGACACCCATGTGCCCACACTTATTCACACATGCCATGCACACACATACAATAACAAATTTTAAAATCAAAACAAACATCTCAACCGAAGCAAAGAGCATTTGGGGAATATTTCACATTCAGACCATGGCAGGACTAATGGCAGGAGTCATCGTGTGTGAGAGGATTCAAGCCTCTGAGATTAAAGTTAGGGCTGAATGTGAGCCATCGGAAGTAAGGCGGGCAAAGAGAATGTATGCTGCAGATGTATCAGGTCCTAGAGATAGGATGGACGGTCATGAAGAAACCGTGTTGAATTATCTTAATTCTCATGCTAGCCACTGGGTGGGACCATTAGCCCAGGGAAGGGCGGCTTCCTTCATAGTAGGATGGGTGGCCTAGGGTTGCCAGGGAACTGTGATCGTATACTGACAGTAGGTGACAGTAGGGTTTACCACTTGCCAGTGCAGTCAGCCCATCTATTCCACTTTCTTAGGGAGAAGGCAGAAAGTCCAGTGCAAGGCACCTTTTAAATAGCCTTTGAGAGAAAAGTGTCATCTAAACGTTTTGTCACTTGGGTTAATATTACACAACTTCTATGGGTATCCCTAGGTTGGTAATCTTGGTAACTCTTCTGTTGTTGGGTTTTTGTTTTATTTATTTATTTTTGATGGGTAGTAAAGGAGAACACATCCAAAACCATGATTTTCTTATAGCTTGGCAATTACTGAGATTTTTCAATAAGAACGGAAGTGAAAGATCTTTGAACAGTTGTCTTGAAAATATGACCTGCCCTGATTGTGCTTCCAGGACTATTACTAAGCTTCCTTCAGATTGTATTCTATTAGCTCATTATCCACGTCTACCTTTCCACATAGACTTTGAGCTTCATTCTTACAACTCATTACACTATCTCGGGCTGAACAAAGACGTTCTTGGGGTGCTATATGCCCAGCATCACTCTAACAGTGATGCCTTGAGTTCTTAGCAACTTGGTCCCAGCATGTGGGGCTGTGTTTAGCACAAAGATGTTCTCATGGCTGTGCTTCTGCATGACACACAAAGAACCAAACTTAAGAAAGTTCGTCAACTGGGACAAGGAGGTGTTTGCCAAATCTTATTTTGTTTTTTTTTTTTTAATTAGGCTAATTGCTTTGTGTAACGAGGAGATTAGAGGTGGAGCTGAGAGACATTAAGGAGTTACTGAGGTGAAGGGCAAGGTTTACTTGAGAGTTGAGCTGGGCGCAGAGGCGGGAAGGACTTTCTAGTCAGGTGTGAGGGGATGATGCCCTAAGTAAGTTCAGTGGTTGGTTTCTCTAGCAGCTTTGTCTCTCTGTGCTGTGGGCAGCCCACCTGTTTGCTGGTGGAGTCAGCGTGCGTTCTTCCTCTCTTAGGGAGAAACTCAACCCGGGGAAGAAAGCAGGTAAGTACTTCATTCTTAAAGAGCATTTGAGAGAAAAACACCATCTAAGACTTTCTCTTCCTCTCCTCCTCTTCTCCCCCCTCTTTTCCTCCTCCTCTTCCTCTCTTTCTTCTTTTAAAAGTTTCCAGAAATAGACGACATTAAGCAAAAAGGTTATTCTGAATGAATGGAGATGCTGCGTGTGCCTTGGTAAGGAGGGAAATGGCCAACAGATCCCATCCAAGTCAGAGCTGCACTTCTGTTGTGCACGCCATTCGAGTAGTTGAGCACAGACTCATTTCCAACACAGCAAAAGAAGAACCCCTTCTTTACTATCAAGTACACACTGGAGTTTATTTTCTTGATTGTAATTCGTTTGAAGTATTTCTTACTTTTTAACCCCACAGTAAAAGTAGGTCTTCCAAACAGTGTATAACAACTATTCTAGGCAAAGTATGTGATCTCGATTCCTAAGTCATGAGAGAAATTCTTGTTTTCTGGAAGTTTCTCCTTGGGAAGGATGCTATGTGCTGGCCTCCTTAAGCCAAGCAATGCCACCATGTTGGCCAGTGTGGTGGACTAGAAACAGGTTCTTGCGATTCCAAACTCTGTCTGCCTTTTATACCTCAGTCCTCTTTAGGTATAGTTTTGGGAAATGTCTTTCTTATTTATTTCCAGAGACTGAATTTTCTTGGATGTGCTAGAAAGGTATGCAAAAAGCAGGTTCAGGGAAACCTCAGCCACCTTGGACTTATCACTGTCAGCTTCATCTTCCTGGAGAGATCTGAGCCTGGAATAAACTTCAAGGGACATTTTTATCTCATCCCACTGAGTTCTGTTTGAAACGTGTGCCACTTTAAAGCCAGTCAGCTCTAGGCTGTAGGAGAATCTTGAAGGCTGCCATGGTCCTTTGCCAAGAGTCTGAGTCACAGCATCCACCACAGGTGGCTCACAACCATCTGCAACTCCAGCTGCAGGGGATTCAACAAGTCTGACCTCTGGGGGTGCCTGTGTACATGTGTACATATACAGACACAGGCAGACAGGCAAGGAGGCATGCATGCATGCATGCACACATGCGTGTGAGCTTGCGTGTGCATGATCTCTCTCTCTCTCCCCCTCTCTCTCCCTTTCTCTCTCTCTCTCTCATACACACACACACAGAGAGAGAGAGAGAGAGAGAGAGAGAGAGAGAGAGACTTATAAAAGATAAGATCAGCCAACATTCCAGTAGACAGCACTAATTAGACTCAATGGAAAAATAGAAACAACAACAAAAAAACCTCAGAGAGGACATGCAGATGTGGCAGGGGGCAGTGGGGGTGTCCTGGGGGAGGGGAAAAAGAAGAGGGGGGATATTTGGGTTAGATATGATCAAGATACATTTTATTCATATATGAAATTGTCAAAGACTAAATAAAAGATATTCCAAGTGTATGTTTAATATAGACGTATATAAAATCCTCCTTTTGTAGCAGCATCGTATCCTCTGGAGGTCTTCATTATGTGGCATGCTTATTTGCACCAGTCCAAAGCTCTACAGATGATAGGGTCACACACATTTTAACTTAACAAGGTCTTGTACCAGGATCTTGCCATCCCTAAGAAACCCCTCCTTCCAAAACCCACTCTGGTCAACCACTAGCCCATAGAATTAGTTTTAACCAAATGGCTCTCATGTCTTAAAATAAACATTACCCAAAGAAAGAGCTGCCACATACCATAACACAGTGTGTAGGAGACTGTGCATAGATTCATACATGAGTGATATATTGTATACCTAGGGAATGCAAGCTTGTCCTTAGAGCCTTCAGTTCTCGTTGATGCTTCTATTTAAGTCTGCTTCATTCTATGCTTTACATAAAAAAAAAACAGTCAGTATGGCCAGGAATGTAGCTCAGTGGCTTCGCATTTGTGAACCCCTGGCCTTTGATTAGACCTGAGAAAAGAAGGAGTAAGCAGCCGGGTGGGGTTTATGGTTGCTATGGATCTTCTGTTGTTGCTGCTGTTTTTTCCAGTGCTAGATCGAGATTGAACCTAAGGCCTCCTGTGTGTTAAGGAAGACCTGTGGTTTAAAATGTGTGGAATCGAACAGTCTTCCTTGGAGCCTGTGCTATCCTGCAGTTCCTCAGTACCACACCCTAAGTAGCCCAAGTGTTTCTGAACACATGGATCCAAAACTTCAGAGTCGTATATGTGAGACCCATAGATTCTCTCAGAACATCTTCACACATACAGTTTTGTACTGTGTGTTTCTAAAGACATGATACTAGTAAAGGTACAATGCTGGACCAAAGACATATATATGTCTTAGAAATTTTGATTTTCATATTGCCTTACGAGAAATCACCTATGTATGTCTCAGAATAAACAGCATGGGTCTCCATGAGTCACAACAGAGCATCTGACCCCACTCACAACCTCCCGTGGCACTTAATGCCCAGGTACTTTCTGTCTCTAATGCACATATTGAATTTCACTATATTAGGAGGAACACTATAAGCAGACTCCAAGTCTGTGTAGGCATCCTGCTCCTCAGACACTAACGACTCTTTTCCAACTAGGAGTCTATCTGACCTTATCATCCTGTGTCCAGCTTCCCCTCCTTTCTATCTCACCCTCAAAGTGCACGGGCCATGTTCTGCATTTCCCCAGCCGAGAGGTCACCTTACTTTGCTTGTCCACTGTTTAAGTTCTGAGATTCATCTTAGGTGTGTGAGTCTGACTCTGTTTATGTGTGTACTCAAGGTGCTTGGCTTCAAAGCACTCATTTCTTGTTCCTACACAACACAACTAGGTGTCAACGTTCTCTGAAAAGGATGAAATCTACATTCCTTACTAAGGCCTGAAAGCAACCCCCATGTGATCTGACTTTCTTTTCTCCTCCTCCACTTCACAAGTGGTACCTTTGTATATTCCACTTAGATGCTGAGTTCTAAGTGCTCCCCAAACACACCAGTCTCACTGTGGGGAGCACCTCCTCACAAGCCACAAGCTTTCTTTTCTCACTGAAAGGTCATCTTATTTTCTTAAAGAGTTTTCTCTTAGGTGACTAGTTAAGCTAGTGGAGCCACTCAATCATGCTCCGTGTAAGCCCGTTGCACTGTTCACAGTATCGATTATCGGGTTGTTGTTGTTGTGTTGTTTTGTTTTAAATAGCTTGATGATTATGAATTCATGGGAGCTTTTATCTTGTGCAGAAATGCATCCTTCTTGTCTAGAACAGCACTGGGTACACAGTCTTGCTCACTAGATAATGGTTCCATGAATAAATCAGAACATTACAGTATATGTTCCTTAACCAGAGGGTTTGTGCAGGTCTGTTGTGGATCATAACAATTCCGAGCATATTAGCTTGAATATGATTGCCTAGAGGGTGAAAGATCAATATTGAAAACCTTGGAGCCCTTCCTAAGGTGTCCAACTAGTTTGTATGACTTCAACACATGTGTGATCACCATTTTCACGAACAAGGAACCAAATGCATATTCAACATCCAGGATGTGTGAGACAGTTTGTATTATACCATCTACTTTAATTTTATGAGCATCCCTGCGTATTATTTATTTTTAACTTTGATTTTACTTTTGAGATAAATGAGTTTATTTTTGATAAATAACTCCCCCAGGCCAGGCAGTGGTGGCACATGCCTTAAATTGCAGCACTTGGGAGCTAAAGGCAAGTAAATCTCTGTGAGTTTGAAGCCAGCCTGGCCTACAGAACAAGTTTCAGGACATCAAAGGTTACACAGAGAAACCTTACCTTGAAAAAGATCCAACCAATCAACCATCTAGCCAACCAACCAACCAACCAACCAATCAACCAAACAAACTAAAAACCTCTTCCAACTATCCCCAAATCTTTTCAATGTGAAGGTTCAAATTTATGACCTCTTCTTTAATTATTATGTGTGTATACATATGCATGCATATATACATGTGTGCATATATATATGTATGTATAAGCACAACCTTCTGAGTCCATTTAGAGCTGCTCCATACATATATGTATTTAGGGTTAACCATAGGATTGGTGAACCTTTCAGGGGACTTGTCCTTGACAACACTGATTCTCCCTCTCTAGGCAGCCACTAGTTGCCTAGAGATCTTCATCTAGAGATGAGGTCTTGTGAGGCCGTAACTAAGGTTCAGTGATTAAGGGATGAGCCCATGAGCCAGTGTAAGAAGTAAGTGGTCTGACTGCTCAGTCCTTGCCTCCAGTGGATACACATAATCATCTTGTCAACATCGTTGGAAATGACAAAGGTGTAGTATAGAACGTAACTTTGAGCAGACTGATACATTTACAATTTCCTTCTCAATGTGTTTTCTCTGTTCCCTTGCTTGTTGGGCTCAGTAGTCACAGATGAAAAATAGGCTCATGCTAGCTGCAGACCACATGCTCATTCTTGGATGGTCTGGATGGACCCCTCATGTGTTCTATACCATAGCTATGTATTCTAAGAGTAGAATTTTCCTTCCTTCCTTCCTTCCTTCCTTCCTTCCTTCCTTCCTTCCTTCCTT
>JADRCH010000103.1:937765-955265 GCA_019843965.1 Rhynchomys soricoides
ACTGTATATAGTATGTGCTGCTTTGGTTAGAAGACAGTGATGCAGTACGGACTGTATATAGTATGTGCCATTCATGCTTTAAATTAACTCATTATTTTTGTGTGAATATGATATGCGTGAGTGTGAGTGCACACATGTTCCAGGGCACATGTGGAGATCAGAGGACATATCTCTAGAGTGGATGCTGTCAGCCTTGCGTACTGGGTGTTACGTCGCCAGGCTCTAAAGAATATGTCATTTTAAATTGATGACAACATGCAGACCTCCAATTCTTTCATCAAATTCAAGAGTAGGGAATACTTTAAATTCATTTTATGAGACCAGCACTACCCTGCTACTGATGTCAGGACACTATAGAAAGAAGAAACTGCCCGCCAGTATTCTTGATGAGTGCAGGTGAACATACCCTTAGCAGTGCTAGCAAATTGAATCCAACAGTACATTAACAGGACCATAAACCCTGATCCAGTAGGGTTTGCTCTGGCACTTAAGAATAGCTCAGTACATTCAAATCAGTAAATGCGACAGGCCGTATCAACAGAATGGACAGTAAAAGCCATAAGACTGTCTCAAAAGATGTACAAATAGCAACTAAAAAACCTAAACATATGTTCACTGTGGAAGTTCTCAGTGAATAATGTATAGAGGGAATGCATTTGAATGTAATCAGTGTCACAGGGGAGAAGCTCACCCAGCTGATAGCACACTCAGCAGAAAGCTGAAAGCTTTCCACCAGAGTCATGAGGAAGCCTATGACAGCTGTTCTTCATCCTTAACTTGGGAGACACTAGAAGTCTTAGCCAAAGCAATTGGGTAAGAAAGAAAGTATAACAACGAAATCCAAATCAGAAAAGAAAAACACGTGAAGTTTGCCTCTTAAAAGGAAGACATCATGTTATAAATTTCTAAAAACTTTACAGAAAAACTGCAGGATAAAACAAAGAACCAATAAAGCTGTAGAATAAAAAAATCGATATGGACAGAACCCTTTGTGACACCCTCCTCCCAACTTCATACCCAGACTTCCCATGTCTTTCTCCAAAGTCTGGCCCTATAAATGAACAGAACTAGAAAAGATTAGATTAATCGAGATAGCCCAAACCCAGAAAGGCAAATGGAACCTGTTCTCTCTTGGTGGAGGCTCCCTGCTCCACGTCTTCAGATGTGAGTATGTAGCCTGTAGTAACTATAGAAACCAAAAACCTAAGTGGGACCATTGCCTGGATCTGGGAGTCGGGGTTAGGAAGCAATAGAGGGGGAATAGCAGGATATATGTGATTTGATCAGAAATGGGAAAAGGAGAGCTCCTTAGGAAGGAGCAGGGAGGGAAACACAAAAGGAGATGCAAGGAAGGTGAAAGTAATAGCCGGCTATAGTGGTCTGATCAGAGAAATGGGGAGGTAGATACAGGAGGGTGGGGAGGTAAACGCAGGAGACAGAAGGCCATGGGTAAAATAATAAGGAATCACACTATTGATAATTTACATAAACTTCTCATCTGGGATGCTGGTGTTCTCTCTAAGAGCCAAAGACCACCTAACAAAAGTCCTCTTTTAAGTTGTTGGTCAGAGTGTCTAAGAAAAACCCCTAAATACAGCCTATTGCTGATTCCCTTGGCTACCTAGCAGAGCTGGAAGGTTAAATTTATAGGCTGAAGAGACCATGAACTTCAGAAACAGGGCCCAGAGGCTCCTGGGATGGAACTGACTTGAGGACTAGTTTTCATTGCACCATAAGGTACCATGAAAGTTTACAAAGGAGGAAAGCAATCAGCAGTCCTAGCCAGCCACGATGTCTATGAAAACTGAAGACATCAGTAGAGAGACACTCTCTGCTCATGTGCTTATGAGTTGGAAGAGTTAATATTGTTAAATGCATTACATCCCAAAAGATCTAAAGATTTAGGCAATCTTTGTTAAAATCCACTAACATTTTTTCACAGAAATAGAAAAGCAATCCTAAAATTCATATGAATCCACAAAGGACTCCAAGCAAACAAAACAATTTAACATAGAACAAAATTAGCAGTATTATACCACTTGATTCCAAAGTATAGTGCAAAGCTACCTTAACCCAAGCAGTGTGACACTGGCATTATAACCAGACATGTAAGCACGCAGAGTAGGATAAAGAGCACACACAGCCAGCTAATCTTCAGTACAGGTGCCAAAGTCACACAGTGAGGGAAAAGGAGAGTCTCTTCAATTGATGACATTGGAGAACTGTAAATTTATATGCAAAAGAATGAAACTGAACACTTATTTGACACCACACACATGCAATCATTTCAACTAGACTAATAATCTAAATGTTAAAATCAGAAACTATGAAAATCCTAGCAGAAAACACAGGAGAAATATTTCTTGATACTGAAGTCAGAAATGGTTTCATGACTAGATTCCACAACCATGGATATATAAACAAGGGTAGTCAAGCGAATCTGCACAGGATGAAATGGTAGCTGACTAAGTACAACCAACACTGGAAAAGCCCGGGTATGGCCGGAGGTTGGAACCACAGCTTATGAAGAACTCATGCAACCTCCACAACAACATAAAGGAACCCAGTTCGAGTGTGGACAAAGAGCCCAAATAGATGTTTCTCCAAAGAAGTCATATAAGTAGGTAACAGACATATAAGGAAACGTAGAGTATCACCAATCATAAGAGAAATACAAGACCCAAGATATCACCTGAGGATAGCCTAGATGGTCAGGGCGTGTAGTACAGTTGGTAGAGGGCTTGGCTGGTGTGCCTGTGTCCCTGCATTCACACTCCAACATGCCATGAAACCCAGCCCTGGAGAGGTAAAGGCAAGCGGATCAGGCCCTCAAGGCCATTCTTGAATACATGAGTTCAGGGCCAGCCTGAGCTATGTGAGACCCTGAATCAAAGTAGAAGGATTGTGAAGAAATGAGGACCCTCATACACTGTTTCTGTTATTGTATGATGTTATAGGCATGCTGCAATATAGTTTGGAGGTACCTCACAAAATATAATAAAATAAATAAAATAAAATTACGATATGATCCTGCAACCCCACTTCTGGCTACATGGAAAAAAGAATTGAGATCAATATTATCAACAAATATTGTCACTCCTATTATCTTTGCAACATTATTCATGACAGCCAAGATAGAAACACAACCTAAATGTCTGCCAGCCAGTGGATGGATTAAAAACAATGTGGTAAATATTCAGTGGAGTAATTCAGCCCCAAGAAGGAAATCTGGAGAATGACATCAGTGAGCCCAAAAGCCATGATACTAAGTGAAATGAACTGGAAACAGGAGAAATCCAGCTTGATTTCAGCGACACAGTATTACCTGAGGAAACGGAACCCATAGCAACCCAGGGTAGAACAGTGGTTGTCAGGAGGGGTGAGGGTCGGCCAGGAGGATGCTGGTCAAAGGAGTCAAACCATTTAGAGGATGAATAGGTGACCTCACACACACACACAAAGGTATCAACAGTACACAGTGACAGACATGTTAGCCAACTTGATGCGGTAGATAAGACAGCAAAGCATATTGATACATGTAATTTTTAAGTATGAAGAATTTTTAATCTTTTTATTATACTTTAATATAGCTGAGGGGAAAATGTTGAGACAAACAGTAGGAGAGGAAGTGGTGGAGACACCAGAATCACGATGCCAGATGAACGGTTAATGAACTTGGTGATGTCAGACTCACCCTCAGGGCACAGGAACAACCTTTGGACACCCACTGCTGTGTCCGGAAGAGCTCTCTGTGCCAAGCTAAGCTCTCTATGCCACAGCTAAGTTGCTATGGCAGACAAGGATAATGCTAACCGACATTTCATCTCTAGTGAGCCATGGCTTTTAGACATCATGGCTGCTTCCACGACTTAAACGTCAAAGGGAAACTTTGACAACAACAGCCTGGCTCACATAATTGGCCACCCTGTTCTAAACATATGCAAAGGCAAACAATGAGGCTAATTGATTTTTGCCTAATTTTAAGATTTTAATTTCATTAAAATGTGTTGTGTGGGAGTGTTCACGTGTGAAATATGTGTGCAGATGTCTGTGTGTATAAGGAGGCCTGAGGCTGATCTCAGTGTCTTCCCCTTGCCTGTGCTCCCATTTGCTTGTTTTCTTCATGCATCCAGCACATGTGCTCTGTATTTCATGTGAACCAGTCTGTGCTAGAACGTGGGAGAAACGGGCTCTGACTTCATGTAGTTTAAAGTCCCCCATGCATCTTAATGCAACCAATGTTACAAAGAATGGGCACTTGCTCATCTCTTGATTGACAACTTGCAAACCAATGATATATTAGAATGAGGAATGGCACTTGCACTTCCTAGACTGTAGCTCTGATCAGCATCTCTTCAATCTTCCTTCATGATGTGTATGTCTCTAGGTGTCATTTCTTTAAGAAAATGTTCAGCCCTGAGACTGACTGAAAGGTAGCAAACGTGAGGCCAGCCACCAGGCTCTCTGTGCTCACCCCTGCAGTCTTCTTGATGATGATTATTTTGGTCTTTGTTTCTGTCATCAACATCATGATGTTGGTGGTAGGAAAAATGACTAAACATCTAGGAATTGAGGGTAACTGATTCTGTAGATTTTTCCTGTTAGTTGGGCTGTGCTGAGAATGTTGGGAATTCTATGTAGCCAAATGAACTACTGCAATCTTCCAATGGTGCCATGTGAGTACAGGCGTTTTCCTAGCCAAAGTCCTTAGTGAATCCAAGGGTAATCTCCCTTTGAGTAGAGACTGAGGTATTTTCCAGACTTTAAACATCATAGAGTCTTTAAAACTATTATTAGCAAGTTAGGGGATTTTGAAGTCTTCTGAACAAATGTTACATGCTGGTAATTGGACAGTCCCCTGTTAACACTGGTTTAAGTTACTGGGATTCAAGCTGGACATTTTTGACTTGTGTAGATGTTGAAATGACTGCTCAGTCCAGAATGCCATTTCCTTTGTGCTGAGAGCAAATTGGAAGATCACCTAACAGGCCTTGGCAAGTCTTCTTGTCTATAATTAACACGTGTAGTTTAATAGCAGTTAACCCACCATCCTGTTACTTTTTACGGATTAACTTTGTTATGCTACCTGGTACGACCATGTGTGCCCCACATTAAATTGGAATTAAAGTGTTATTTCTGAAAGATCGCCCCCCCCATTTCTTAAGTGAAACCATGATTTTGTGGCAAACGAGTGTGACAAATCTGTGATTTTCACTAAAGAATTTAGTGACAAGCATTCTTTTCTAATTATAAATATAGAGAGTATGGGTGCAAGGATTTGTGTGCCGATTTGAAAATGTCAGCCACACCCTGTTTCTATCTGTTTACTCAAGCCAGTTGGGTTTCTGCAGTCTTGAAAGAAACACATTTTCTTTCCATCAGTAGCGGCACGTCAGACTCAAGAGCAGCGCATCAGGCAAGCGTGTCTGAACGAGAGCTCAGCCCTTGTGTACTGATGTCTGTTTGAGAGAGCTTTAATTAAAACGTATTGTAGCAAAATATGCCACAATGTAAAATGTACTATCAACTAAAGTACACAGCCAGTGCCAGTAAACACACTCACAGTGCTACACAACATCTTGATGGTCTGTCTCCAAAACTTGTTACCGTCACTTGTTAAAAGGTAGGTCACCCTTTCTCCTCCCTTCCCTGCAGTTCCAGGCAACCACTCTTGTGTACATTCCTCTCTATGAAGTCTACCACTCTGGACATCTCACGTGAATGGGATCACACCATGTTTGTCTTTCTGTGATTGACCTCTTTCACTTGATGTTTTGAATTATGTCATAGTTTCTTTCCTCACATACTGTTATTTATTTATTTATTTTTTAAAGATTTATTTATTTTATGTATATGAGTATATATGAGTACAGTTTCTTCATGCACACCAGAAGAGGGCATCAGATCCTATTGCAGATGGTTGTGAGCCACCACGTGGTTGCTGGGAATTGAACTCAGGACCTTTGGAAGAGCAGTTAAGCGCTCTTAACCGCTGAGCACATACTGTTACTTATGTGTGGCTTGAGATGATATCCTACAGTATGTGCTGCATTTTTGATCTTCTGTATCTGCCCTGGACTCTTGGCTTGCTTCTACCTTCTGGCTGTTGCAAACAGTGCTGTGATGGATATGGGTGTGGAGTTATCTATTCCTCTTCCTGGTTTAATGTTTGGATGCTTCCCTGCTGTGTTACTGCTTACGGTGGCTGTACCAATTTCAAAATTCTAACTAGTGCTGCAAGAGGGTTTCCTTTTCCTCAGGTCCTTGCCAGCACTCACCTGTTCATGTTTGTGTTACTGTGGCAGACATCCAAATGAGCACACACTGTTCTTTTTTTTTTTTTTTTTAAAGAAAAAAAATCACTGGCATGCGAATGTTCATAAGCAAGCGTAAACATCTTTGTAAATGTTTTGTTTTAGGTATATGTCAAAATGCAGACTTCCCAAATCATATGCTCCTGTCTTATAACACATCTTAAGAATAAAACTGTAATAGGCATGTTGAAGAAAATTATCTGACAGAGGGAATAAGGGTGAAGGGTAGCTTTGGGAGACCTCTGGGGTATACCAGCAAACTCTTCAACACTTTTGAAATGTATACCAGTTAACAGTCCTTGTAAAAATACCACAAACAAGTTTTGATGATGAGAGTTTATAATTTCTATAAAGAAAAGGCATTATGAAGCTGAACAAGGCTTGTAGAGGTCCAACCATGCAGTGATGGCTGTCGTATGTGCTAGAGTCAAAAGTCCACAGCCTTGGTTTGACCAGCACATTCGATCTATGACAGCACATTCCTGTGTTCAGACTCCTTCCCCCCCTCAGGCTTTTCACTGTGTTAAGGTTCATTACCCTGACCTGAACCCCCCAGTTTGGGCCTGGTAGAAAGTGGATTACTTCATTAGCAAGCCAGAATTTCTAGGTGAAAATCTATCTAACATCTCCCTCTCTGGAACAAATATGCCCAGGTTACTGGTAATACACACATGTGGCATCATTTTCCCCTTATTTGGAACATACAGAACTAAATTAATAACAGTGCTTACAAGACCCTGGGGCTTTACGTAAAAGAATTTTGATCTCCTTAGGAAGGGCTCACCAGTGCTCTCGGGAGAGATGCACTTGACTTTTGACCTCTTTTCAAAGGCACCTGTGTGAGCTTTTAAAATCCACTACCACCAATTATCCACTTTGAACCCGAAGTGTTTAAACCTGGGACCACATTAACGGAGCTTAGCACATAGCCGTGTCATTGTGGACTTCTTGATGTGAGGAGATGTCTTGACATAGTTAAAGGAGAGTTCAGGGATGGGTATGAGATTAATTGGGTCCTCCTACTGACAGCCTCAAACAAAGAAGCCTTTTAGCCACCTGGTTTGTGTCTCCGCACCTGCATTCAGATTGCCAGGACAGTTTTGTGCAGCGCCCTGATCCCATTCTCTTCAGGTACTTGTTTGTTAACTGTACACTTAATGACTGATTAGCAGGGCAGAGCGGGGAGCCCTGGAAGAGGAGTTTCCTCTGCAGGGGAAGTGGAGCTATTGAGAAAGCAGTTGTTTAGGAAACCAGCTCACGACGGGCTTTGAAATCCTGGGTGGACTTCAAAATCTTTTCAAAAGGAGACTCCAGCACACCCTATAGTTTAGTTTATATGCTTCATTCTTCTGCTATCATTTAAGCCAGGGCAAATAGACATTTCTTTCTGCTTTGCATCATCGTGAGCTGGTTTCTTTCGTACGAAATGTGGCTCTGATTTCACTCCCTGAGCTTATTAAATTTAATATTCTTATTTTTTACTTATGGTGCAGAGGACTTGAGCACTCTCCTACTAAGTTATTCCAGAATTTGGGAGGCCAGAGTAACTCTGTGAAAGTGAGATTCCAGTTGTCTAGCTAGCCCTTTAGCCTTTGCCTGCTGCAGACTTTCAACACCAGCCAGGGCTGCATTGTTCGCTGGAACCGAGCAAGGCAGAAATATTAGAGGCCTAGTTGAGTCCATATTCAATGCCTGGTTTAAATCACTGATGTTGTAAGATCTGGCCATGGACAAAAAAAAAAAAAATGTTTGTTCTAGTTTTTGATTTTTTTTCCTAAGAAAAGTAAAACCATACAGCATTTCTTGATTGCACAATGAAGCGCAGCTATGGGCCATGCTAATAATTTATCCCAGTTTACCCTTAGCAGAGTTATGCAATGGCCATTTCAAATACACTCATCCAAGTCATTTGATCATAAGTTTCAAGAATCATTTTGTTGAGTAAAGAGTGGGGTGTACTGCCTGCTATGCGTTTGGCAGGTACACCAACCTGCTTCTTGCCCGTAGAGAGCCAGCTGGATTCCTTCAAATGTCTGCTTCTAATTGTCTTAGCATCTATGGCTCTCTAATTACTATCTAGTGCTTTGTCAATGGTAGTGATGTTAATAATCACTGACAGCACCAATAACAACAGGAATAGCAAAGACTATATCAGTGTAGGCTGTGTGCTAGGTATTATGTTATGAGCTAGGTGTATATTTTAGCTTATATGCTTTTCTAAGAGACAGAAGGGTGATGGTCCTGTTCGGGAAATATGAGGCTCATAGAAGAAAGAAATTTACCGGAAGTCATGTGCTGTCATGCGCTTTGTAAGCAGGAGGAACACAGTTTGAACCTGGGCACTCTAATTACAGGACAAATGATCTCAATCAGAAATATTTAAAAGTCTGTGTATAGACCCAGCATCTTCGTTGATAGGTGAAAAAAATTGCCTACTTTTTACATTGAGAACATTACTAAAATAGCAGAAACTGTAGAGGTGTGTGCTAGAGTATTTGAGGAATCATTACTCTGTATTCTTGGCTTTAAGATTCCATGCACTTAAAGAAAGATGGGTTAGGGTCACCTGGCTTCCACCCTCTGTGTACTTGTGGTGGCAACGGAAGCTTCCCTTCTAGGACATGGTACTTACATTCATAGAACTGACATATTCATTTCCTTCCATCTAATTTTTTGGGGAACACCTCACTTTCAGGGCATAGCTTTTGGAGCACAAGTGAACTTATTAATATGGCGAAGTTTGCAGGTCACTCTTCATTAAAAGATTCTTAAGGCACTTGTCTGTGTTGTCTTCAGCAATAATGTCTTTTCTCTTAGCAACTGTGCTGCTTTTCTCAGTAGTTGTACTGAATCTGTCTTAGAAGCAGAAAGCTGTTATAAAAGATTTAGTGTGTGTGTGTGTGTGTGTGTGTGTGTGTGTCTGTGTGTGTGTGCGCGCGTGCGTGCGCGCCTGTCACCAAGCTCCAGGGCTGGGCTCATGCTTTCACAAAGAAACTGAAGGAGAGATAGCTCAGAGTTAAGAGCATGGCTCCCTGGCTCCTGCAGGTACCTGCATGTACACAGAACACAAACATACATTCAGAAATACTCACACATACATAAAACAAAATAAATCTTTAAATGTGTTTAGAAAAGAACACCCAGCAATAAAGAGGTATACCATGTCTGTATCCTCATCCCCACCTCCAAGTCATTGAGCTGATTTGCCTTGAGACTCATCCTGTAGTACAGTTTTTGTGTAGACATATGTAATTATTAAATAGACATCATGAAGGATCTTAAGGAGAACCACATACAAACTTTAGTGCTAAAGAGAACCAAAATAATGCTTAAAGAAACCACGAAGACCATTGTCCAATATACCTAGAGGATATTGTATATATGAAGGGGTTTTATCAGAATGACCTACAGGCTGTGGTCCAGCTAGTCCAACAACAGCTGCCTACTAATGGAAGATTCAGTAGTTGTTCAGCCCACAAGGCTGGATGTCTTAGCTGTCTTCAGTTTACATGATAATCCCAAAGAAGTAGGCTCTAATTCCAATGAAGAAATGGCATTGCCATCAAGAACAAGAACAAGTAGGCAAAGAGAGCAAGCTTCCTTCTTCCGTGTCCTTAATATAGGCTGTCCAACAGAAGGCATGGACCAGGTTAAAGGTAGATCTTCCCACCTCAAAAGATCTGGATTAAAGCTGTGTCCTCCCATCTCAAAAGATAGAAATTCAAAGTGGGTTTTTCCATTTTAATGATTTAATTAAGAAAAAATCCCTCACATATGTACCCAGCCAGTTAGGTTTTAGTTAATTCCAGATGTAGTCAAGTTGACACCTAAGAATAACCACCACAAATCCACCACTTTTCAGCTTAACACACAATCATATCTCCTTAAGTCATGTTTAATTTTCAAATGAAAACAATAACTAGGTCATAATTACATCTAATATGATATAACCATCCCATGATACATCTGCAAATGCATTATAAATTTTAGGGCATCTGAGAAAGTCCCTTGAGGAACATTCTTTTGTATTTCAAACTTAAATATGACAATCACTAGTATTTTCTTAATTAATGTTATATTGCATGATAAAGAAGTCAAGGAAAGAAAATGCAAATATTTGTACACTCTTAACAAAACATAAGGGAAACTCTCATGTCAATTGTAATCCTGGTTTCTGCAACTGGTCATGTGACCTTAGCTCGTATTTATAACCTCTCTCCTTTAATTCTATATTATCTCTACCATCAGCAAACACCTCAGGAGGTCTTTGTTCTCTTCCTGGAGAAGTCACCCATACCTTCATTCCTGAAGAGTCCTTGCCCTTTGTCATCCTGCCTGGATAAGGCTGTTGTAGTTTCCCATTGACTTTAAACACAGGACATGGTAGTACTAAGACATGCCCCGAAGCAGTGGCTCTCAACTTTCCTAAGGCTGTGACCCTTTAATGCAGTTCCTTATGTTGTGGTGACCCCAGCCCATAAAATTATGTCATTGCTGCTTCATGATTGTAATTTTGCTACTGTTAGGAATCATGATGTAAATATCTGATAGGCAACACCCACAGGTTCATGACCCATAGGTTGAGAGGAGGCCTAAAGGATCTCTTGCACTCCAGACATAACCTTTACTTCCACTGCAGAGAAGCAAACCAATTTCCCCTTGGAAATCTGGATCAATCACTGTCCTAACACTATTTCTTTCTCTTAGCCTATTGACTGAAGGACACCAGAAGCCTGAGGTGGCAAAGGGTAAAAGTCTGAGCTTCTAATTCAATGGAATGTTTGTTGTGTCCCCTGTCAGGAGTGCCTCTCCCTCTGCAATCAAATCTTCTAGGACAGAAGAACTTAAAATCGAGGGAAGAAAAAGCAAAAATGTTCATAGTGGGTCGCTAAGGGTGACAGTGAGTGGACCTATTCTCTTTCCCACCCCTTGATTCCTAGACTCATAAATCTCAGCCATGGGAGAATCCATACCATATATTAGATGCTGAATCACAGCATATACCACCTTCCAGAGAACCCTGCCCCAGCTCCTAAGGTTGCTGCTACATCATTGGCACTGTAACTGTGCCTTCAAAAGGCCATTCCATCTTTCTATCAGGCCAGCTGCTCCAGGATGGTGGGGAACATGGTAAGACTAGTGGATTCCATGATTTTGGGCCCATTGTCACACTTCTTTGGCTGTGAAGTGGATTCCTTGGTCAGAGGCAATACTGTGTGGAATCCCATGATGGTAGATGAAGTATTTTGTAAGCCCACAGATTGTGTTTTTTTGAAGAAATATTTCAGGTAGGAAAGGCAAATCCATAACCATATTAAGTACCTACAACAGTAAAAACAAATTGTTGTCATTTCCTTGGAGGAAGGGGTTCAATGTAGCCAACCTGTCACTTTGCTATGTGGTCACCCTTGAGAATGGTGCCATATCCAAGGTTCAGTGTTGGTCTCTGCTGTTGACAGATGTGGTGCTCAGCAGAAGCTATAGCCCAACAGGCCTTGGTAAATGGCATTTCATGTCACCAAGACCATGTATAAAGTGCCACCAACGCCACTTTGCTCATGTGTCCATTGGCATGACAGGGATGGCTGGAGAAATGGGTTGACCGCCCACAGAATGGGTCACACATCTGTTTGATTATTGAACTTCTCTGCTAAAGTCACTTTTTGATGACCATCCACAGGGGCACAAGTATCTTCACATTCTTTGTCCATTTGGCAAAATATGTCCACAGACTTCTTCTCCAGATGTTTTTCTCACCAATTTCCCAATCATGCTCTCTCCAAGTTCTTGACATTCCAGCCAATCCATTGTTTAGAGCCCATGAGTCAGTGAACAATCCCACATAAGGTCATTTCTCCTTCCAAACAAAATGTATGACCATTTGTACTGCCCACTGTGAAGATTTCCTTTCACAGGTATCTTTCAGGGTTGTCCCAGAAAAGAGTGGTGATGTTGCAGCTGCACACTTCTAGATAACATCAATAAACTGGGTCCTAGTCTTCTATTCCCCAGTCAAGCAGTAACAGGGCATACCAGGTACATGCTGGATAGCAGACTGCATTATAACAGTTGTAGAAATCTTAGGCATGTAGGCAACCTGCTTGTGCCTTCAAAACCTGCTTGAGCCCTACCATGTATATAATGCTCCCATTTGATAATGGATTGCTAGTGAACGTTATGATTTGGTGAGTCAAATAGCACCCAGCTCGTGATGGGCAACTCAGGTCAAATGGTTAACTTGGTGGCCCATTGTCAAATGTTCAGTTTCCTCTAAGCAGGTGAAGAGCTGTTTTTCAATTGGAGAATACTTGTCTGTAGATGATGGTAGAGCCTTGTTCCAAAATAACAAAGTTCTCTTCTGTGATTTACCTATAAGGGCCTGCCAAAGGCCCCAAACTGAATTCATATCTGATAGGCAAGTACCATCAGGTCTGCTTGATCATATGGTCCAATTGGTAGAGCAGCCTTTACAGCTGACTGGACCCGTTGAAGTGTTGTCTCTTGTTCAGGCTCCACACAAAGCTAGGACCTTTCTGAATCGCTTGGTATATGGGCTGGAATAATATACTCACATGAGAAATGTGCTGTGTCCAGAATTCAAATAGGCCCACTAAATGTTGTGCTTCTCTCTTGGTGGTGGGTGGGCCAGGGGCAATAGCTTTTTTTCCCTTAGAAGTGGTATCTCTGCATGCCTCATACCACTGGACTGCTAAGAATTTCACTGAGGTAGAAGGCTCTTGGATTTTGGTTAGATTTATTTCCTATCCTCTGATGCACATATGTGTTTCTAGCAATTTCAGAGTGTTTTCTATCACATACTCACTTGGCCCTGTCAGCATAATGCCATCAACATAGTGAAACAATATAATATTTTGTGGAAGAGACAGACAATCAAGATCACTTCTAAGTAAGTTATGACACAGGGCAGGAGAGTTAACATATCCTTGAGGTAAAACTGTGAAAGTATACTGCTGGTCTTGCCAACTTAAAACAAATTGCTTCTGGTGGTCCTTATGGACAAGTACCAAGAAAAAAGTACTTGCTAGATTAGTAGCTACATGCCATGTAACAGGCAATGTTAATCTGTTCAAGTAAGGACATCACCTCTGGTCCAGCAGCTACAATTGGAGTCATTACTTGGTTGAGTTTTCAATAGTCATCTGTCATTCTCCATGATCCATCTGTCTTCTGACTGGCCAGATAGAAGCGTTAAAGGGAGATGTGGTGGGAATCACCACCCCTGCACTTTTCTGGTTCTTTATGGTAGCACTAATTTCTGAAATTTCTTCAGGGATATGGTACTGTTTTTGATTCACTACTTTCCCTTTCAGAGACAACTCTAAATGCTTTCATTTAGCTTTTCCAATCTTAATAGCCCTCCATCCACATGTCAGTGAACCTGGTGAGCATCCTGACATCTTCTAAGTATATCTATCTCAATTACACATTCTAGGACTGGGGAAATAACCACAGGATGAGTTCGGAGACCCACTGGCCTTATTATACGAGTCAGACATCAGTCAAAACTCCATTAATCACCTGTTCTCCATAAGTAAATGGAGGGCACAATGTTTCTTGGGAACTCCTGAAATCAGTGTTAATTCCAATAGACCCTGGAAATACCGGTTGCTTCCTTTCCCCCAGTATACTGTTATCTTTGCAAAAGGCCATAGGTCTCCCTGGGGAAAAGACTGGAGAAAGGTAACAGTAAAACTCTTGGGTATTTCATCAAGTGCCTTTCTTAAAGAACCTCTTCAGCCCTTCATGGTTATGGGTCTGTAAACTGGTTCATGTCTGGAAATTGGTTCATGTGCCAAGATTCCCTTTTGCCATGATTCAGTGCAGCCTTTCTTTCATCTGTTTGAGGATTTTTCTGCTTATATAGATCAAATAAAAATGCAGTAGGCTTGTTATCCATTTCATACCTGGAAATACTAGATTGATTATCTGGCACCAGAGGTCCATGTGAGTCATGCCACCATAAAAATCATTTTGCCCATGCTGCCCATTACAGTTCAGGCCCATATGGACATTGCTTTACGTATGTTGTCCATTATAATATTTGTGATTAGCTTGTCTTTGGTGATTCACTGCTGCCATCTTGTCCCTGCTACTTCAGGGTCTAATTGAGCCCACTGCCTTTAATTTATCCAACTGAACAGTGGTATCTCTAACCCTAAGGTCTGGAACGAGAAAGAAGATGACAACAAAGCTCTTCGATGTGCTGGTGCCCCTCTCGCCACTTTGTGTCTTATAGGATTCATGTAGGGCATGTTTTCTATGTTTTTCCTTTGTGGAGAATTAGGTTTTGCACAGTGTACCTACTGTAGCACCGCAATTTCCCTAAGCCTTAAAATCCCTTCATCAACACTAAGCCAAGGAATAACAGGTATTTCCAATTTCATTTCAGTGAGTCATCTTTTGACAAATATCTCAGCCAACCATTCAAACAAACTTTGGACACCTGTTAAAACGGAGTTTCTGTGTGAAACCTAGGATCTCCAGAGGGCCCAGATGAATAAACCCAACCTGATCCAGTTTGTGTTCCTTCCACCACTATCCCACACCCTTAGAATCCACTCCCACACATATTCCCCAGACTTCTGCTTGAATGGAGTAGTAAACTCATTAAGCTCATTAGTAGTATATATATCATACCTTCTCATGAACTTCTGTTGCCCATATTGGAGCCTGCTTTGCTTTAGGTCTGAATATGGGTCTAGAAGCATATGAATATGTGTGAGAGCTGAGCAATATCAATATTGTCTTGCTTGACATCTCCTTCAGAAGAACTAACTGCTGGTTAATCAGACAATAAAGGATTAATTTACTCAGTCAAAGGTGGAAAAGGCAATATTTCAGGGATGGGGTGAGGGTATGGCTTCTGCTGAGGTGGAGAGACTACTTCCTCAGGTGAGATAACCCCTTGAGAATCTGAGAGTTCAAAGTTGTAAGCTTCAACAGGGACCCTCTGCACATTTCCACCCCAAGTTACAAGAGCTCATTCTTTAATAATTAATCCCACTACTTTAACAGCTAACAACCTACCTCTGAAACTAGAACTTGAATTTTTACTTAATTCAGCCAAACTTATATTGATGGCTTCAGTTTTTTTCCACAGCTTGAGCTCTTCTGGTTCTCTTCCTGGAGAGATTCTCTTCCAGGGCATGCTTAGAATACTTTAGAATGTTTATTCACATCCGGAATCTGTCAGTTTTATCACTGAGTTCATTGTTGCCCTTCACTGTGTTCTGAGACGCTACAAGTTGGTTGATTTTATCATGGAGCTCATTCTTTTCCTTTGTCAGTTCATCCAAAGATGCTAAGAGCATCTCTACCAGAATCATTATTCTCTATCTTTTCCCACAATTTGTCAAAAGTTTTATACAAAAGTCACTGAGTCTGTTGCTACTTACAATTGGTGAATCAGGGTTATCAAATGCATATGTCTCCTTAAGTTTGTAAAATGGGGCTTTCAGTACTCTCTGAGCTTTTAGTAACTGGAGAAGCTTCAGTCACTGTAGCTGTTGGCAAATTGGAAAACCTATTCCAGATACTTAAAGAAATCATCCTTATAATTCTGTTGCTCCAGAACCATGTCTGATACCCAAAACTATTGGTTAGAGTTTTCTAGAGGCAGGCATGATTTAATGGCTTAGTCCAGTTAGTCTAAAGATGTCTGTCTAGCAATGGAAGATCTAATAACCCAAGAGTTATTCACAAGGCTGGATGTCTCAGCTGGCTGTAGTGCAAATCAGAATCTGGAAGAAGTAGGCTCCAGTACCTGTGAAAGAATAAACTTGCCAGTAAGAGTGAGAGCACGTAGGCAAAAGGAGCAAGTTTCCTTCTTGCATATGCTTTCTATAGACTGCCAATATGACCCACATCAAAGGCGGATCTTTCTACCTCAAAAGAACTACGTTAAAATTGTGTCTTCCCACTTCAAATGAGTTAATTAAGAAAAAAAGATCCCAGCCTTTGGGTTTTAATTAATTCTAGATGTACTCAAGTTGACAACCAAGAATGATCGTCACAGAGTCATTTTACCTTCTCATCCATCTGAAGCAGACCAAAACCATCAGAAAATAAATTCAATGGCAAGAATTAGAAACCAGAGCTTGCCAGCTTTCTTCCTTAGATCAAGTCTTCCATTCCTCTGTCAAAACTGGTTCAGCCTCCTCCCCATTCCTAGTTTTCTCTTGAGATGTCTCCTGCCTAAAAGTCCCTTTACTTCTAAGGACAATCTCCTTTGTCATGACATCTAATTCCCATCGGTCCTGCAGACAGTTATATCCGTTTTAGTCCTTCCTTGGGTGTCATCCTTTGATATTTCCCTCCTCCAGTGTCACCCCTCTGGCCATTCAGTAATTTATTTTTTATTTGTTTTTGGTTGTTGTCATTTTGTTTTTTACTTGCTTTGAACTCTGCATACCCTCTTTTATTGTGGGTTCTAAGTCTGCAAGGACACTTCTGGGTGTGGCGTGGACTGGATGAGAAACTCATCATTATCTCTTTTTACTTGTTCACCAGAACCTTTAAAAGATACTTTTTGAGTTTATTCTGCCTGTGAGATGGCCATAGAAATAGCTCTTACTTATTTCTAGACTTTTACCTCGTCTGAGATCCTAGGAGGTCATGACTCTCTAGATCAGAAATTATGAGTCATAAATATAGTTGAAAATTTTTTGCTAGCTACACTGAACAAAATAAAAGCACACCTATGGGGTTAGAGTTACTAATACTTTAGTCTACCCAAATTATAATTTCAGCATGTAGACAATGTTAGTATAAAACTATGGATGTAATATTTAGATTTCCCTTTCTACTAAAACTTGAAAATTCAATGTTTTATACTTATACTTCATCTTGACTCAAACACCATATTTATTAATTAAAAGTATAGTGTTCCATTTGTGTTTGGAATTTACAAAATTTAACATGGAATTTGATTTACATGTTTTTCAAACATACTTACAGTTCCCCTAAATTTTCTGTTCTAATATTTAAATTTTAATAAACTAAAATGAAGTGAGGTTATAATTAAGCCTCTGTGTGTCACTGGCCACATTGCAAGCTTTCAATGGCCCTTCTCACATACAGCTTTAGTTTACATTTCCATGAGATAGCGCTTGTATTTTGGACTTTCGATCACATAGACTTTGGCCTGCAGGTGGATAGGTGGGAGG
>JADRCH010000103.1:960265-968410 GCA_019843965.1 Rhynchomys soricoides
TCTGAAAGGTTGTGTCTAAGATGGTCCCCAGTATTCCTGTCTTTTGGTTTACATGGCATGTGTCGTCTCTACCTTTTGAGTGTGGGCAAACCTATTGGCTTGCTTTAATGAATAGATAACATAGGGGACACCATCACCTGCTCCCACATTCCTCTCAACAATTTATGACTTACTGGGCTCAGGCTTTGGGTGGAAGTGTGTGTCCTTTGCCAACATCTTCTTTGCACTGTTCTTTGGCATCTTCTACTTTAGCATATTCTGAAGTGTTTTTCTAACCTTTCTTTACTGTTTCTTTGGGGCAACATCTCAGCATTTCAGATTCCTTGGCACAGCAATATGCTGAATCTGAGGTCCTTTGGTCCTGAATTACTTACCTTCTTTGCTGTGTCGCTTCCTGACCACATATTGCTATTCATTGTCTTTATTTTATTTTATGCAGAAGTCTATTCTCTCTTTCCACCTTGTTTATTTTGGGGATTGAACTCAGGTCATCAGATGTCTTAGTTACTCTTCTTTTGCTGTGAAAAGACACCACAACCAAGACAACTTATAGAAGAAGTAGTGTATTTGTGGCTTACATTTTCAGAGAGTTAGAGTCTTTGACCATCACGGTACAGAGCATGGTAGCAGTTAGGTAGGCATGGTGCTGGGGCGGTAGCTGAGACCTCATGTCTTGATCCATAAGCACCGGGCAGAGAAAACAACATACTGGGATAGAGTGTTTTGAAACTTCAATTCCCACCCCTACTGACACACATTCTCCAGCAAGGCCACTCCTCCTAATCCTTCCCAAACAGTTCCACCAATGGGGAACCAAGCAATCAAACATATGCGCCTCTGGGGTTCGTTCTCATTCAAACTACCACACCAGCTTGAGTGCAAGCACCTCTAGTCACAGAGCCATCTTACCAGCCTATTAAATTAAGATGAAGGTGATAATGTTGACTAGTTGTAGTAGTAGTAGTAGTAGTAGTAGTAGCAGCAGCAACAGTAAATTAGTGTATGCATGAAAGCATGCATATGTGCATGTTGTGTGCATGAGAGTGTGTATGTATGTGAACGCTCATGCATGATGTGTATCTGTAGGTATGCATGCCACAGTATAAATGTGGATGTCAGAAATCAACTTTGGGTGGAATCAGGCATCTTTTCCTCCTGAGTCATCTTGACAGCCTTTGTCTGATCTTCTGCAGAGACTCTGATCAGGGAGAAAGGATAGAGAGAGGAACTAGCACTTGGGAACTGAGTGAATTTGTAGAAATGTGCTTAGAAGTATGCATAGCATTATGCATGAGGCAAAACACCCAGTTCTTAAAAATTCTCATGGTCATTGTTTTTGTTGTTAATAGAGACAGAGACTAAAGCAGCAGAACACAATGGTATCCCGGGAGCCAAGAAAAGGGTGTGTTGAAAAAAGAAGTGGGCAGATGCCACAGAGTTAGAGGCCAGACATGTCATAGCAGAAACACTTATTCAGGGAGTACACACTTATGGAGCTCGTCTGAGGATCTAGCTGATTCCTGACCCATTGACAGGTCTTTACTGTTTTAGGAAACCACTACATTGGGATGTATGTTCAGTTACAACCGAACCAACCAGCTGTGAGTTTGTTGAATGAACCCAGAGAGTCCTTGAAGAACAGGCAGGTGGTGCTTAAATCATTACCAGCAGACCTCACTGTGGAAGACCTAAGATAATCAGGAGAGGTAGGTCTAGACATCGGAAACTGAGTGAATGTGTGTTTGCATGTGTGTGCGCGTGTTGCGCGTGCACCTGTTCTTGGATATGTAGACACAGTGAGAGAACAAAGGTAGTGTAGCATGACAGAAGCCATAGTTCAGACATGCGCAGCCCCAGTAGTTCATGGAACCTAATAGATGTAGAACCTTTACAAGGAAGGGCTCAGAGGAAAGGTGGTTCTTAGCATCTTGGTGGAGGAGATTAATGTAGTCCTCATGGACTCCTCAGTTTTTGTGAGACAAAACATTACTGACTCCTCTCTGCTCTTTGGCTTCCTGTCTCACTCTGTGATTCCTCCTCTTGCGCATGCTCCTGATTCTGTGATGACAACAGACCAAGAAACACTCTGTTTTGACTTCCAGCTTCCAAGGATGTGAGCTAAACAACCCTTTTTATTTTTAAAAGTGTCAGCTTCCGGTATTTCCCTGTAATAATGAAAAACTGCCTCATACAGAATATGGAAGGGAGGGAGGAGTCGGCTCAAATTTCCCAGAAGTCTGTTCAGCCCTAGGCAATCACCATTGCTTTTAGAACAACCAAGTTATCTAAAACCTTCAGGAAGCCCCTGTAATAAGGGACAGACATTATCTCACATCAGGGGGACATCATATGCCACTTCCCTGACACAAGTGATTTGGGGACTTCTTGGATATTGCATATGGTACCACTGGCTTTACTTTAAGAAAATTCAATAATGAAAAATTACTGGAAATCTAAATTCTTAAAATAAATCCAAAAAGGAAATCCAAGGTCAAAATTCCTCCATCTCTTCATCTCCACGAATCTATACTGTTTCTCTACTGAATAGTTTATCTCAGAGCTCTGGAAAATGGTTTTCCCATAACTTTATTAATAATTTCTATTTTAAAAGGTTTTCCAACAACTTGTTAGGGGTGTGTCTGTCCCGAACTCAGAAATGTGTCCATAGATGTTAGTTCAAAAACTTGTTAGGCATGTGTCTATTTTCTAGTCAGAAAATGTGTCTTAGATGTTAATCAACTGTAAATGTATCAGTCAGACAGAGTCAAACCAAGGCATTCGCCATGGCCTATTCAAATATATCTCAGTTCATCCACAATGGCTTATCATGATGGTTCACATTCTGACAGTTTTCTATTAATAGGATAATATGCTTTTATAACTAAGGATAATTTTTTTCTAGGCATTTAGAAGGGAGAAGGTTGTGACAGGAAGTTGGGCACTTCCAGTGTGAGTAAACTTCACCAGGCCAATGATCAGAGCCTTTCAAGAGTTTTGGCATTTTGAGGAGCAAGTTGCTGAAAACTCTGGACTGTGCCCAGAAGAGAAAACAAATTCTGAGAACTTGTGCTTGTTTTATGTGGCTGAGCCCTGTCATACCCTCGTCCTGCCCCAGTAGAGTAGAATCCAGCAGATGGATCTCTAACCTCTAGGAGACACCCTAGGCTTAGTATGGTCCAGGCCACTGTCATCAGGCTCATGCCTTGATAGACCCATAAGTCTGAAGCAGCCCCACTAGGCTAGTGGCACACTTTTCTAAGTCTGAATAAAGAGATCTTTCTCCTCCAGACAACTTTTTATTTTTGTGTATGAGCCAAAAATCGGGAGATCCTTTCCCAAAATTAGATATGTATATATTTGAAAGTAATGTCTACCTCTTGTGTTCAGGCTGGGTTCACAGACACACCTCCCTGTGGTATTTCTGCTGAATTGTAAGCCACTTGGATCATCAATAGGATGAGGTGGGGGAAAGGAGCACACAGTCCTTTCTTCTCAGGAGCTGCATTTAGTTTTGGCTCTTGATGTGTATCTCTAGTACCATTGCTTAGTACATCATGACCACAAATATGCCTCTTCCTGGTGGAGTGCTGTTAGCCTGCTCCCAGAGAGACGCGTTGTTTGAAGCAAATGTCTTCACTCCTACGGCCATACTAAGAACAGATTTTTATGCACTTATACCTGCTTGGCCACCCAGATTGTAAGTGTCTCAGAGCTTTGGAGCTCATAATTCAAGGAAACCACTTGCATGCACAAATGAGAAATACATTTCTAGTTCATGTGTCAGTGAGGACCGTGCTGAAGAAATGGCAGCAGCAGCTCAAAGGAGCAAGGAAAACCACAGCTTTGCCGACACAAATTGGCCGTCTGAGGCCAAGTGTGCTAGTGCTTTGGACAGGTTATGTGCTCAAATTTGCTAAATCATTTATAGGACTCTCATTTTAAAACAGAAATCTTTCTTTGAGTGTCTGTGTTCTGAATTAGGCACATCTCGATTTAGACTCTGTTAGGTTACAAGGTTACAAAGGTAGAGCAAAGTACAGGTGCCAGGCTAGAGGAAGCAAACATCTGAGAGAACACACTACCTCACAGAGCAGCCAGCTCAGAATTTCGATTTTCCACTGCCTTTCCAGGGCAGTGGTGGGGGTACTTGGAGAATGGATAATTCTCAGGAGAATGAGACTGGAAAAAACCATTGCTTTGATTTTGTCGAAACAAGAAAAGGAACTTTATGTCATAGCTTCATTTTAGACCCAAGGGCCTGTGAAGTTGTTGTGGATGGATGCTCTCTGTGGAGTCTGAGTGGCAGGTATTCACAGCCAGCCAGGACAGCCCTGTCATCCAACTAGGAAAGTATGAAGAGTTGATCTGTTCCTCATATCTAGGCAGGAACAGTCCAGTAGAGAATTACTCAGGCAAAAAGGAGCATTTAGGTTACAGTAAGGAGCAATGTAGGCATCAGAGAATCAAATGCTGGTCCTAGAGCATCAAATGCTGGTCCTTGAGTACAGGCCAATTTTTCTCAATGTTTTTAAGATTTCTGCTTTGATATAGATGGAACAGAGTTTATAGGTACTGATTCTTGGCTAAAACTAGAGGAGAAATCTGTTGGTGATAACAGAAATGAAAGAGAACACGTTTGCTATGTTTACAAGTCTGTGTACTTTCACTTCAGTTACAACCATACTGGTATTACTATTATTGTTAATAGTTATTATTGCTGTAATTGTTGTTATTATTATTATCATTATTATTAATAATACTTTATTTATTTTGTAGATGTAGAAAATACAATAGGTGACCTACCTTGCCCAAGTAAAATGAATAGTGGAGTCAGGATTTGAACCTACGCAGTCCAACCCAGTGTCCCAACCCATAACTCTTTTCCTTGGTATATTTTGTCCAATATATCTGCTAATTGCTTTTTCTGATGAGCCCATTATGCAAGTCAACTTGGAATGATACACTTCAAAATACCAGTGTTTTTTTAGCAAATATCTCTAGCAGCTGGAAAAATTGTGAAAACAGTTGAGTCTTTGTGACTCGGTATAGAAATGGTTCCATGGTCATTTGCCTTAAGAATATTATCTGAACTTCTTTTGTACTCCTCTGAAGCTTTCTCTTAAAATGGTGTATAAAAGAGAGACCTCTGGGAATCTCTTCAGATATTTGACTTTTATGGGGTTAACCCTTCAGAGTTGGTAGCGAGTGACCATTTCAATAAAGCTATTGCTCACTGAGCACTGCTTAATCAGTGGGCTCTGAATGAGAGTTTTCCTGCATTCATTTCCCTAGGTGTTGATTACACATGTAGGACAGGTTATATAGTCCATTTGAGATATGAGGAAACAGCGGTTCAGGAGTTAAACTGTTGCTTACTCAATGTCCCTGAACAAGAAAGCTGTAAACTGGAGTTGCAGATGTGTCTCTGATCTTCAACACCACAATAGATATGTTAGCACATAGTGACAGTTGTCTGGATAGGAAAGTGAACATTGCTTCATCGATTTCTCAGTCCAACTCAAAGGCTTGTGATGCCTTTGTAGTGTATCAATTTGGCTAGGGCACACTGAAAATTAATAATCTTGTATGTGTCTGGTGACAGGAGAATCACAAAGAAAATTCTTGGGTGATTCGGAGGCCAAAGGAGAAGCTACCACCATATTGTAGTTCACATATTGTGACTGATCCTCTGGGCCTTCTTGTAGCTGGGACTAAGCAGTGGCCAAGCACACCATTGATCTCTTCCCCCTGGATTCTCATCTGCTTTTCCCACTTCTGGGTCAGGTGAGTTTAGTTTTGTGAGAAAGCGCCCTGCTTTTTGTCAAGCACCGGGATTAGTCACGGGTTTTATTCTTCGCTGTGTAATTCCAGCTGCGCCCTTGCTTCTGGCCTGCACTTGATCTCTATTACACATCCACTTCCCCTTTGCATTGTCTGTCTCATGGACTCCAAACTGTAACATCAGACAGGGTGATGATAGCTTTACAAAGGCTCTTCATGCAGCTCCCTCAAGACCAAGTCCTTGGCTCTCCACATCATTGGCTGATGTGGTCCTCTGATCATCTCTACCTTTCCTACATGGTCCTTACCCAGTGCCTTAGTTAGGGTTCTTATTACTGTGATAAAACACCACAACTAACAGCAACTTGGGGAGGAAAGAGTTTATTACTTTGTTCAGATTATAAGTCTACCACCAAGGAAAGTCAGGGCAGGAACTCAGGAACCTAGAAGCACTGGCTGATGCAGCAGCCATGGAGGAATGATGCTGACTGGCTTTCTCAGCCTACCATATTATAGCACCCATGCCCAGCAGCCCAGGGGTGGCACCACCAAAGTGAGATGTGCCCTTTAACATCAACAATCAATCAGGAAAATATACCACAGGCTTGCCCACAGGCCAGTATAGTAGGGGCATTTCTTAAGTGGAACTTTCCTCTCCCAGAATGGCTCTAGCTTACGTCAAGTTGACATAAAACCCACCATGACACTCAGCATCAAGATCATTACTGATGACATCCTGTTTCATCTTCTACAGTGATCTAAATCTGAGCCATACCTTTGGTATCAAGGAGGTAGAAACTTTTGTTCTCTTACCCAGAGGTGGAGACTAAGGTCCCATGTGGTGTGATGATGCACCTATATATTCATGGGATTGGGGTCCAGGCTGTTGACCTGTATTAGGCATCATCAGTTCATCCTAAGATTCAGTATCATGATTTTCCTCACACAAACATGTGCGAATGGATGTTGCACCACTCTGCCACATCCAACCTCTTGGTGAGTACTTTGGTGTGTCCTTGGAATTTTGAAATAGCTTAGCAAAGGTGAAATTATAGTTAAGCTTGATTTGATATGTCCTTCTCTTTGTGTTTGATGAGTATTTTTAGCATCTCATTTGAGTCTCACTCACGCTCTTCAGTTTGCCTTTCATCATCAAATGTGTTACTATCTGCAGTGAAGGAGCCTGATGGTGTGCCTAGCCTACTGCTCAGATACTTTGGTGAGCTGGAGAGCACTGTGAGAAAGTCAATGTATACCATAAAGAATGACATACTCAAACCATCGTCTTAATGGACATTGACATGTTAATCTCTTTCCTATTGACTGAAGAACAGGATATATGGGCTATTCTTTTAGTTCATTCTTTGAGACCAATTCTTCTTTGAAGATATCACTATCTCTACCATCTATCTATCTATCTATCTATCTATCTCCCAGATGATTGAAAATTGACACCCAACCCATTAGAATGCAAGCTATTTAACTCCAGAGACCCTGTCTGGCTGGCTTATTGTAATGTCTGATCACAAGTGCTATATAAATAGTGCCTGCCACATAAAAATCCTCAACATATGTCAGCAGAAGAATGTTTTCTTTTTATTAGACAATATGAAGGGGAATCATTGAAGGTGAGCAAGTTTTTCCTTTAGTGATAGGGACCAGTATGAGAATAACACTGTCTAGCTTGTTTTCTGATTTGGAAAGTCATATCTTTGTAGGATTAGAACAATAATGGTGATGATGACTAACATTTAAATTGCTACTACTATGTACTATGCACTGTGCACTCTGAACGGCTCCATGCACTTACCATATATCAACTCATTTAATCACCACAAGAACTGATTGCTGTTTCAAATTAAGAAACACAGAGAATTTAACTTAGTCATGATCACAACACTAATTAGCTGTGTAGATCCTGAATCCAGATAGCGCAGGTCTAGAGGCTGCTTCTCAAAATTATGTCATGCTTCTACCTTGAAAATACACATTAACATGGATATATCTATATGTATATCATGGGAATCAGCCATGACAACAGTGAATGATGTCATGATGTCATTGCATGTGTTTTTCTGTCATGTGGAAGCCTCTTCTGTCTTCACTGTTGACTGGAGTTGTCAACCATGTTTCAAGAGTGAGAGATAGGAGGAGGTGAAGGTGAGGAAAACCACACTGAAGCTTTGAGGTCAAAAGACTAAAGAGAAAGACAAGGAAAGGCAGAGTATTTTTGAATGACTTCCAAGCCTAAGCCACTCAATGATAACAATTCTCCTTTAAGCTCATGAGATGGAAATGAGAAGGACTGAAGCAAGGATCAGGACCACCAGATATGCTACCTAGCCCTAGCAAGGATGCTCCAGA
>JADRCH010000103.1:973699-1025666 GCA_019843965.1 Rhynchomys soricoides
CACAAACACACACACCACAGACTAACAACTACACAGGAAACACCACACACACACCACAGGTTAACAACTAGACAGGACACACAAACACAAAATAAAATGTAATAAATTTGAAAATGAAGAATCCCGTGAAAGGGAGGGCACCGAGGTGCAAGATTTGGGAGAGATGGGTATATGAGCAGGAGAGACTTTGGACATGGCTGACATCTTCAGAGAGTACATTAAAAATAAAGTAAAAAAGCTGTATTAATGATAAAAACCAGTGTCTTGAGAGGGTGACCAAATGGATACTTGTCCCTTCTTGGAGCTCTCTGAAAGCACTGTCTGTACACTTTGCGGGGCATGAACTCACTTGGCTGTGTTGAAATGACTTTAGTGGAGGTTGAGGAACACTGAAATCAAAGTAAACAAAATGAAACACTTTGGCTAAAACAAAAAAAATGTAGGCCAAAAAGTTTACTTTTTTTCTGTCCCAAAGAACAAGATTCCTTAAATCCTATTTCTGTGCAGCTGAGTTCTATTTTTAAAATGAAATAAAGTGCGCGTGAGTCTGTTTTCCCGAGTGGTGATTGTTTCATTGGAAGATGGAGTTCTTCAGTAGCAGGGCTTTCTTCTGAGCAGTGATGTCCTGGTGTGGAGGCATGTGGTCTTCTTGAGAGCCATGACTTGGGGGAGCTTCCACTGTTGGGAGCGAGAGAGGGAGCTTCTGAAGCTGAAGTGAGCTTGATGTGGTTTTGGTCACCAAGGCTCCTGCGGCCAACCTCATAATCAAGGCAGAGATGCATACCACTGACTTACTTCGCACACCTCTTGGCCAGCTTCTTGAATTTAGACAAGAAACTTCCAGAACAGTGCTACCCTTAATCTCTATTTTGATCACATAAAATTTTATAGTAGTATTAATGGCAGATGCGGTGGAGGAGGCAGGTCACCCAAGCGATGACTTTGCACACTTTATCACCCTGCCTTGACTGACAGGCTGCCCCTGTTGGTGCTTCTTTGAGGAGATCGTGTTCAGCGGCTTCACATAGCTGGAAAATGCAGGTTTGTTCAGTTCAAAAAACAAAAAAATTTTTTTTTAACCTTGGTTGTTTACTTGGGCACATTTGCAAGAAAAGATTTTTTGAAAGGATTATGTTATCATTAATTTTTAAGAATCCTGTTAAGGCATTAGTTTCATCTTATAGTGATGGTAGATATTTAATTAATTAATGGTTTTTCAGTGCTAGGGATTGAACTGAACCTAAAACATCATGCTTTCTAGGGAAGTGCTCAGCTCTTGAATTGTGTTCCCCATAGCATGTTTTACAGACAGATAGACTCTATTCTCTCTCTCTCTTTCTCTCTCTCTCTCTCTCTCTCTCTCTCTCTCTCTCTCTCTCTCAAGAATAAGTTTCTCTTCCATGTAGGTCCCAGGGTTGCAATTTGGGTCCTAAACCTTCAGCAAGTGCCTTTATCTTCTGAGCCATCTTGCCACGTCTAAACTTCAGTTCGAATTTCAGATTTTTTAAAATACATTTTGCAAGCTACATTTCTTAGCTTGCTGCTAGCCTAGAAAGCAAAGTCTGAGGTGAATTGAGTTATCCTTTTAATGGCAAGTGTCCTGTGAAAGAGCAATAAAGGAGTAAGATTGAGAGAGCACAGGATGGAGGTTGAAGATTGAGGATTACATCCAAAGCCACCAATAGGACTGGGGAAGGGGCAATTTCCTGTAAAATTAATTAATTAGTTTAGTTAGTTAGGGATGTGTGTGCGTGTGCATGTGGGAGAGGGGCAGACACAGACATAGACACAGACACAGACAGACAGAAAGAGAGACAGAGACAGACAGAGGAAGAAATAGAAACAGAGAGGAGAGAGAGAGAGAGAGAGAGAGAGAGAGAGAGAGAGAGAGAGAGAGAGAGGTGTTGAGTGAGCCTGTGCCTGTACACCATGGGATCCATGGACCTAAAAGGACAACTTCCAGGAGTTGGTTCTTTCTTCTCACCCTGTTGGGGGTCACTCTCTCTGCCACAGGCACAGCATGCTCCAGGCTAGTTGGCTTTTGCATTTCCAACAGAGTCTCCTTTCTCTGCTCCCCATCTCCCTGGAGGAGTGCCAAGATCACAGTTGTGTCCCACCACACCTGACCTTTTAACTAGGTTGCAGCAGAAGTGACTTGAGTGAGTGTGTTTCAGGCAGGAGCCCTGGGGTGGCTAACCTTGGTCGTTCAGCATGCAGACTGCAGTGGGGAACAGAGACACACCTTTCTCTGGTGACAATCAAGACCTCCCCTCTGCTTACAGCTGTGCTTGGCGCTGGGCAAACTTTTTGATGGGGCATGGACAGCTACACACAGTGTCTAAGTGAAGCCAGGTGGGAATAGGTGTCTGCTGGTTCCAGCACCCTGCATTCTCCCTTACCCTTGGCTCTGGTACAAGACTGTAATTATTTTTTTCTCTGCATGGTTTCCGTCTGTCACATCCTTCCTTCCCAGCCAACATGCCATGCCAGGTCCAGTTCAAATCCTGTGTGCTTGTGCTCCTGTGGGGTTACCTCTGCTGCCAGGCTTTCTAAACCACTGCACTGCCAGCTAAAAGTCTCAAAATCCTATATAATGCTTTCTCTGATGGAATGGGGTCATACTGTTCATTCTTTAAGGGCAATAACTGTTCTCTTTAAAAATGTTGTACTGGTGTATCTTAGTCATATACAGAAGTGGGTGCCATTGTGACTCCTATGTTTCTATAATGGACTTTGAGCACTTCCTGCCCATTTTCCTCTCCTCTTTTCTCCTCCCCTCCTCTTTCCAATATGTTCTTTCTACTTTCAAGTCCAAATACATACAATGTATAAAATATTATATAATATATAATACTTGATGTGTGAAAAAATGTGATACTTCTCTGAGTTGGTTTTATTTTATTTTAATGATCTTCAGCTCCAACCATTTTCCTACAAACATGATTTCATTTTTATAGCTAAATAATACTCCATTACATATGCATTCAACATTAGCTATGCTTTCATGAACAGTGCTGTAGTAAACACGGATGTGCACGTATCTCTATGGCATACTCAGCTGGATTCCTTAGGGCATACACCAGGAGCGTGTAGCTGGACTGGCTACCTTTAGTCTTGAGAAACCTCCCTACTGGCTACACTGTTTTCTATTCCCACCACCAAGAGTGTGGGTTACTCTTGAGCATTTCTCATGTTCTAAGCAAACTCACGAGCACATTAGGTGTGCTTTCATAATGGCTTTTTCCCAGGTCCCAGCAATGATTTCACTTGGAATGATCTGAGATGTTGAGGGCATTCCTATCACACACATTGTCTCATGGAAGCAGAGGGCATTTGAAGTGTCTTCTAAGAGTGACAACAGATGGCCCTGCAGTTGGCTCACCGGAAAAAGTGCTGTCTCTACAGGCATGAGAACTGAGTTCAGATCCTTATTCCCCATACAGGAAGTTGTCAGGGTGGGACAGACAGGCAGATTGCTGGGCTCACTGGTCAGCCACTTGAGTCAGTTGGTGAGATCCAGGTTCAATGAGAGACCTGCCTCTGCAAAACAAGGAGATTCCCAATTTTAGCCTCTGGCCACACATGAGGTCACATGTGCAGGCACACATGCATATACATACACTCACACACATATGTGTGCACACACAAAAATGCACATGTACGTACACATCCATACATCCACATGTATACACACATGCATATGAACAAGTATATGACACATGTGCATCCACATGTACATGCATACACGTGTATACATGTATGCAAATACACACATATACACAAATGAAAAAGCAGCAGTTGCCTGACACTGCTTTCCCTTCCCACATTTGCTATTTTGCTAATTTTTCACCAGTGTCTCTTTTTTTTCTCTTAACCCTTACAGGGAGGGCATTCTTTCTGCTTAATCCTGTGGAATGAGGTGACACCCTTGTACGGCAGCAAGCTTCTCTGACATGGGGTAACAGCAGGCCTCACACTCTACACTCCATTAGGGTCCAGTACTCTGCCAGGCCAGGGTTGCAGTTTGGGTCCTGAAAATTAGGACTGGGTGAGGGAATGGAAGAAACTTCCATACTGGCGCCCTGAGGTAGAGAAGTCAAAGTATGATCCTACTCCATTGGATTTCAGACATGACAGCGTTTTAAAAGCAGCACACATGAATGCTGCCAATAACGTCAAAGGGACACCTGTACATTGGCCCAGAGGAGACAAATCGGAGTTGGAGTCTGGGTGGAACTGATGGACGGAAGATCAGGAGTGATAGATGAAACTTTTGAACCACTGCAAGAATGAGGTGCAGCAGGGAGCCTGTCCTTCATGAATTGGCTACTGACTAATCAAAAGCAGCTTGTAAGTGTGGCAACATGATTAAAATACACTGTCAGGTAGATGCAATGCACAGCCCGTCCGATTGCCCGTGTGGAAAGAAAGTTCACAAATGTGTTTGCTTTCTCAGTGCTGAGTGGCACACCCAGGGGCTTCTGCATTCTCCGCTTTACTGCTGAGCTACAGCCTCAATCCTCCAAAAGACCTTTGAATAAGAGACACATCTGGCTCCACATCTCTAGTTGCCCACTAGCACTGAGCTAGACTTGACAGGAAATGAATGTATGTAATAGTTTGGCCAAGTGGCTCAGACAGCAGCAAGTGGATCTGGCTTCTCTCTGTGACTGGGTGAAGAGCCAGTAAGACAATGGCTGCTGGCAGTTCACAACCAACCCAGGGACAAACCTGAGGCTGTTCCTGATCATCAAAAGCCTAAGAGCCTTTGCTCCACACTCCCTCTGATGCTTCATCTCCCTGGGGTAGAGAGCCTTGTGTTCTGCTTTCAGTACGGTTGCTCTCCGCTCCAAGCCTGGGTAGGGTAGTGTGGTATTTGGTTAACATGGACTTTGTTCTGAACTCTTCTGGCCTTGTTTGTGTTGTGGAAACGCTGGCTCTTCCCATGCTTTGATTATTTCACATCCTTGAGTTATATTCAGAAATCCAGGGTGCAGGCTCATGGAAAAAAGTACCTAAATTGATGACTAATTTGACATCAGAAGTTTTTCAACCAGAAAAATAGTGCACTACAGAGTAAGCAGGGCCACTCCACCCCTGGCCTCCTGCCTTCTGCTTGGAGTGAGATTTTCAAGTGTTCCATTGAGAGAGGCTGGGGAGCCATGGAGAAGAGGCACAGCTGCGAGGCCCACACAGAAGACAGCCCCGGACGGAGCACAAGTGCTCACTCGAATTTTCTGGGCACCACTTACCAAAGCTATTAAGAAATACAGTCACAAGCTGGGTTCTGTGACACATGCCTGTAAGACAGAGACAGGAGGATCACTGCAAGTTGGGGCAGCCTGGTCTACACTGTGAATTAAGGGCTAGCCTGCGAGACTGGCTCAAAAGACCAAAGTGGGTGGAAAAAAGGGAGGAAGAAGGAGGCAGAGGAGGAATAAAAGGAGAAATGTTTGTTATTTGAAATGATGGTTTAGGAGGATCGTGTGTGTGTGTGAGTGTGTGTGTGTGTTTGTTTGGGTGTGTGTGTGTGAGTGTGTTTGTTTGTGTGAGTGTGTGAGTGTGTGTGAGTGTGTTTATATGAGTGTGTGAGTGTGTGTGAGTGTGTGTTTGTTTGTGTGTGAGTGTGTGTGAGTGTGTGTGAGTGTGTGAGTGTGTGTTTGTGTGAGTGTGTGTGTTTGTGTATGTGAATGTGTGTGTGTGAGTGTGTGTGTGTGAGTGTGTGTGTGAGTGTATGTGTGTGTTTATATATGTCTGCACACTTTTGTATATATGAGGGTGGGCAGGTGCACCACAGTGCACGTTGGAGCTTAGAGGACACCTGTGGGTGCAGTGCTCACATCCTACCTTGTTTCAAACAGGATCTCCTGTTGTTTTTCTCTCCTTATGCCAGGCTAGCTGGCCTGTGAGCTTCTGTCTCTGCTTCTCATCCTGTCTCCCCATAGAAGTTTGGGGAGTACCACCATGCCTACTTTCTATGAGTTCTGACGACTTGAATTAGGTCCTCACAGCATGTGGCAAGCACTGCACCCACTGGGCTCTCTCTGAAGATCTTTTTTTTTTTCAAATTGTCCACATTTTTATTTTTACACCATAAGGAATAATTTCCATCTCACTCTCCCTATTGCCTTGCCAGGACACAGAGAAATGTCTGTGCTCAAAATGAAAGGCTCTTGTCTTCTTGGCTGAATATCAAGATTTTTCCAGATTGTCAACTCCTTAAGAGGGGAAAAGTATAAAAGCCAGCTGCAGAAGGGCAGAAGTGAGCTAACACGATCCAGGTGTTTCTAGTTTTCTCCCAAAAGACGGGAGTGTGTGCGCATGCCCTGTTGATCCTATCTGTGGGGCGCTGCCTGATAGCATCAGACTGCTGATCAGAGTTTTGATAGCAGCTGGTGAGTGGATCCCCAGTGTGTGGCAGCTGTAGCTCTTGGGTCGACACTGGTTGTGTAGGAGCATTCTGAAAGTTCATGACCTTGTGTTTATCCTCCTTCCAGCTTGATCCATGCATATAAAAAAGGATTTTAAAGTAGTAAACTTGTAAAGACATCATGGTGGTATGGAAACCAAAGGTGGGGTGGCCGTGCAGAGAAAGGAGCTTCAGTCTCAATTCCACCACTGCCAGCCGTGTGTCTACGGCAGGCTTCAACTGTCTGATCCACACAAATAAACCATGGACGTGTCTTTCCTTAATGCTCTAAAATAAAATTAAAACACTGTTGACACAGGTTCATTTATAAAAATAACCTAGGCAGAGGGCTGATAGAATGCGTTTGATGTTTGAAAGCTTGATTGTTAAATCTGAAGTAACTTTCTAAGTGAATGTAATCTGCAATATTTTTACATCATTTTTTGGTGTGTGTGTGTGTGTGTGTGAGTGTGTGTTCTCGAATGCACAAATGGCATGTGCTAGGATGTGTGTGGGTGTGGGGGGGGTGTCAGAAGGCAAGTTATGAGAGTTGATTCTTCCCACCATGTGGTTCCTGGGGATGGGACTCAGGCTTGGCAGCAGGCATGTCTACCCACTGAGCCATCTTGCCAGTCATAGATTACATTCTAATAGGCTCAAACTTGACTACCTTAACGGGGGGGGGGGGGGGGGGGGGGGGGGGGAACTCTCCCAGAATCAATACCAAAAAGGGTCCTCCTCCACACTCAAATGACAAGTTTCGAAGTATTTCTGGATCCTGCAACCTAGATCATATCTCCCCTGCCTGTCCCGTATCTTCCTCAAACTGATCAGGAAGCTCTTACCTGAGGCTGCTGTCTATGGATAATAGTTAGCCTGGGTCCACATACTCCCCTTGACACAGCCCCATAGATGGAGACCTACTCTCCCTTGGCTTAGTTTCTTCTGTAGTGTATGAGGAAGAGAAGGTTGTAGGAGCCAGTGGTGAATGTTTAGTGTTTGAGGAAGATGACAAAGGAGAAGAAAATCAAGTCAGAGTAAGAGGACTGGATTGGAGTCCATGCTTTGCCACTGGGCTGCTCATCTGGATGAGTTACAGAACTCCAAGCCTTTGTTTTTCCCTCGTTCTGACGAGAGAATGGGATGGGGTGGGTGTTAGCATTCTAAGACATCAAGTGGCTAATCTTTCCTGTTCTGTGCTGTCTTCTCCATCTAAAGTCAGAAGAAACTTCAGGCAAATCAAGAGGCTGTTGAAGAATGAGCATGTGAGGGGATACTAAGACGCTGAGAATTAGTTCTGTTTCTGTGGAAAGGGTGATTTCTCGTAAATATGGAGTTCAAAGTAAAGAATTTATTAAAACGTATCTGTAGTGGTGACCTCAAGGAATTACTTAAAATAAAAACAGCATAAATGGAATAGTCTCAGTTTGTCATCCCAGGCACCATTATATAGACTGCTAAACACGTCGTAACAAAAATAAACATGGCTTCAGCTTTTAATGGTCTACGAAATTTTTTTATGGCTACTATTGTTTCTGAACATTTTTTTCCTTTACATTTTTGTATTTGGTTGGTTTGACATTATCCCCAAAGCTTCAAGTATTTAAAATAGTATTATATGAAGTTTAGTTTTATTATGGGAAAGGATAGAATTATTTCACATCTCTTGGGTTCATTTTAACTCCAACTCCATCTTTTGTGGGATTCAAACCAAACTGGTAGGGTCTTAACTGTACTCCCTGGGCAGCATGATTGGATCAAATTGTTTTATTACTGGGTCCTCTGTAATGTGCTGATACCACTATGATACACTCCTGTGTGGTCCTGGATCCCTCATACACGGACATTCCACTTCTCTCTGTATTGACTGTATCAAATTCACTCCGTAAATTTAGCAATCTAGTCTACTTTGCAATCAGTTTGATCAGGATTGATTTTCTTTATCTGCCTTTTAGTCTTTAAATGTGATAGAATCACCAGTAAATGACAGAACTCCTTCCATTGAGCAGTTGTACAGGCCAATTTAAAGCAGAAAACGTTTTGACAACTCTGTTAATAGAGCCCCATTTTTTTCCTTGTTAGCAATTCAAGTATAATTGAGGTCTAGTGTTGAGCTTTAAAGACATTCTTAAGACTCAGAAAGAAAGCTTGACGAGGTGTGTGCTGCAGCATAGCCTCTCAGTTATTCACACATTTATGGGATGGTAATCCTCATGGCCTCTCATTGTAAACACTAGAAACAGTTTTATAACTAGGCATTGATATGAGCTAATAGGCAATGAAGTACAGCTCTAATGATAAACTGCAAACGCGAATGCTCGGGGTCTTCAATCAAAATTAACACCATCATGGGTGGATTCTAAAGCTTGTGAGGTCCTAGTCAGTCGATTTTACTATTAATGGACTACTTTTCCGTGCATTAACTTGTGAAAGCAGATGTATTTGAGAATGACTTTTGAGCTTGCAAACTCCTCACTGTCTGAGTTGAGGATGAGGATGGCTTTTTCATCTTGCTCTTTCAGAGTCAAATAAGTTCTCGGAGGTCTGGCATGGTCTAATGGGTGTGTTTGGAAAAGTGTTAACCTTTGAATTCTTCTAGAGTGGCTTAAAGGCATAGCTGTGGCCCAGGGGACTGCTTCCCATTTGCTCTCTATTTCTTTTTCTTTCTGGAATGCTTGAAGTGGTGGCTGAGATGGTAGTAAGAGACTAAGCAGTTGCTTAAAGCAGAATTCTGAGAGAAGAAGTCTCAAGCAGTTTTACAGTTAGGCCTCCATAATGTGTTGTGAGCTAGCTCCTTCTCAAACTGCAGAGTTCATTGCTCTTCTATTTACAAGACTTGGCTGGGTGGATATGACATACGGGGTCCCAGGATGGCCTGTCCTTAGGCTTGCTGATGACCTGTAACAAGGGTGTTTGGTTAGAGGTGGCCCCCTCTCTGCTCCCTTTCTGTCTCTTGTTAGTATTTAGAATTAGGAAGAATCAGAGACTGGTCTGTTGAATTTTAGAAAGCAACTCAAAAGGTCAAAGGTAGACTTGGTGCCAGGGCTGAAATTATGGTGACGGTGACTGGGAAGATGAGAAGGGTAAAACAGAGATGCATTGAGAAGGTCTAAGTAAGGGTTAGTCAGTCCCCAAAGGAAATAAAGAGAGACACACACATGACAGACAGTCACAGGAATATGTATGCACACACATACTGACTCATGACATAGCACCTCAGTTCCCGACTTCTTTCTTTTAACTCCAGTTCACCCATGGCTCTGCCTCAGGTGCATCTTGCATGAGCTTCTCTACCCCTCACTGCCCAGTACATTTTGACAGCATCAGAGAAGGTTGCCTGTTCGATTTGTGGCAGTGTTGAGTAATAGCATCTCAGTGATCAACATAAGTGAATGGGAAGACATTTAATGTCTAAATGCTTTGACATTAAAATTCAGCGGAAAAAAACCCACCCACTATGGACTGATGTATCCTTTGTTATCAATGCCCATTTAAAAATATATATATACCACCAAATCCAGAATTCAGAGAACCAGAATTCAGAGGTCTGATGTCGGTATGATGCAACCATTTATGATTTGTATCTTAACAAACACTTTGGGGACCTAGCCAGTTGTTTCATCTGATATAAAGACAGGTGGTCACACTGCTTTGTATCAAATGTATGATGTGCAAACCACAGACGTTTGTGTTTATTCTCATGTGTGGGTTGGCCTCAAATTACTTTTGGTGATAAATGTTTCATTCTGATGGCTTATAAGTGTAGGAGTCTAGTTTATTTGGAGCTAAGGGAAGAAAGGGCCTTTGACAGTTTATATATGTAATACAAATACCCTAGTGTCCCTTTGTGTGATTGCTTCTCTATAGGCTATGGTTGGCAGTAGGTTGTAGTAAAGAAGGCATGGGTATCACTCATAACTAGGGCTTTCCAAACAATTAGTTATATAAAATTTAAAGCATCCAGGTTTGCTCACATGTCTCTCTTATGCAGTGTGTTCATCTTCTTTTATTAGCTTGCCAGGCTTTCAACGGCATTGGTCCTCCCTGCTCTGGTCCTCCCTTGATCACTTGGGAACAGACTTAGATGAGAGTGGACTTAACTCCACCTGTGAATTAGGTAAATAATTTCCAGGGACATAATATGAGTGATCTACTGGGTGCTAGGCATTAGTGTGTGTGCCTATTACCAAGGCATTTGCTTTTCATTGGTCAACATTTTCCACTTGGTTCCTTCAACCCCCACACCATTAGTAAATCACAGGGGCAGAGTTGCTGTTCAAACAATGGAAATAAAAGTTCCTGGGTAAGGGTAATTTTCAGGTTGGCTTTTTTTCCCCCCTTGGGAATTTTTAACTGCACGGACACACTGAGTTTAATGCTGGAGGCAGCCATTCACTGTGAGGAGACATTGCTTACTTCATTAGCACTGTGGGAGTGCCAGCAAAGGGCTCTTGACCTAGAGACCATCTTGATTTAATAACGCTTTAACACTCGTAAAAGATCTTTAATGGCTACATGAGACATATTTAAATATTAAACGCCATTCCTCGCTGTTGATTCACAAACCCTAGTGCTTACGGCTCCTTCATTGCTTCCAAAGTTGAGGGAATGTGCCCAGTTTCTCACGGCAGCAGTGAGTGAACCAAGCAAACCTGCAGGCAGGAACGGTTCAGCTCTGCCCTGCTGACCTATTTGCCAACTTGAGAACTTCAAATTTCCAAATCTTGTCGACTTTGAGTTCCCTGACTTAGAAACGAAATATTTATCTGTTCGATAAATTTTAATCGTGCTCTGGGAGATTTAGGAAAATGTGGACACTTATTTCTACTGGAACCATTTCCTCCCCTCCAAACATGGCTTTTGGTTAATTTAATTCATCTGTCTGGATGCCCCATTCAACGCATCACCCTACACAAAGGAGCAGCGTGTACTTGTATTTAAACTTGGCCGGACCAGTGCCCACTAATTCATCTGTATATTCCTGTCAGTGTTTAATGCTGTCGTTGTCCTGAGGCCTTGTAATGGAATGAAAGTCCCTGAGAATTGATGTTGTCTGTTTAATCAGGAAGGCTCCCATGGCCACCTGGCATCACACCCTCTAAGCCTTGCAATGATTGCCCTGCATAGACGATAAACCCACGAAAACCCGCTTTTGTGTTCCCCTCTTTCCTGTGGGGTGGATGGCAGGCCTGTGCAATTTGGAGATGCTTTTTATTTACAGAAGGGAAAATTGAGTTACAGACTTCCTGTCATGAGTAGAGATGCCTGGGGAAAATGAGGGCTGAAAGGAATTCTCAAACAGAGAGCCAGGCTATATGAGCCCAGGAGCACTGGGGCGTTGGCAAGCTTTGCAGTATTCTTGAAATATTTGGGTTCAACAGAGCCCAAATGTATTTTGCTCAGAGCACCATTTCCCTTTCATTTTCCAGAACCATGTATATTCAAGGAAATGTAATCTGTGTATTTTGGAATCATTTAACCCCCATTTATCAAAATATTGCATGGCAAACACCAGATCTGAGTTCAAGAAAACCCCTGAGCTTTATGATAAGTGATTCCTTTTCTTTTTCTTTTTTTTTACAAACTGAATCTGAGAGTTTAAAAATGGCTTTGGAAAAAACCTATAAGAGTGAAAAGTTTTCTTCTCAAATTATCTCCCAGGTATGGGAGCCTCATCTAATGTACAACAATGATAGAGACAAATCTTTTGAGGTGCAGGCCTCTCAGAGGCTGCCTTATGTGCTCAAAGGCTTTCCCACTGAGAACCCT
Organism: Rhynchomys soricoides; assembly: GCA_019843965.1. NCBI lineage: Eukaryota > Metazoa > Chordata > Mammalia > Rodentia > Muridae > Rhynchomys > Rhynchomys soricoides. Next base: position 985,878 of record JADRCH010000103.1, read on the forward strand.
AGCAGCACATTTAGCTTAAACAGAACTGGATCGTTTTTGATGAAGTCATGGCGCCATTAGTCCCAGCTGACAACCGAGTCCCAGGTTCAGATGTTCTGAGATCTCATGATCTTGTCTTCATTTAAACTTCTATTTTGCTCACTCGAGGGCTGAATTAAGTAATTTTATCTTCAATTCTTATGCTGAAATGTTATGCATCTTGATTTCTGAGCTTTGGGCCACATTCCTAAGTTCTATAGAAGAGATAAGTTGCCTTGTTTATCAAGTTCTAGTCTTTTCTGTGTTTGCTCTATTTCTTGCCACTGTGGAAAGAGGGTAGTCATGGTGGCTAAGAAATACTGAGCTTTGCCCCCGGGACCTGTGGCTCAGCTTTTTCTTTCTGAGGACCAGATGGACTACAAGTCTACACACACACACACACACACACACACGCTTTCCCACTTGTGTGTCTCACACTTAAAGCTGAGAACACAGTTCGTAATCCTCTCTTAGAAAAATTAGGATAAAGTGAAGTTACCCAATCCTAGGACATAGCCTTTTTCTGTTTGGGTGGATATTTCATTTTAACCTCATACAGATAGGAAAAGCAAAGCATCCACTTTCTCTTTTATCCATCTCAGTGCTACCCAAGAGTAGATTTTTGAACCACAGGGAAGGAAGAGCCTTTGAAGTCACAAAAGTCTAATCATCAAGGGCGGCTTTGAACTCAAAGACTTTCTGTTGCTAGTTGAAGCCCGGCTGAAGAACTCTCACCAGCAATGGCTCATGTTGAACTCTTTTTTTTCTTTTTGGTTTTTCAAGACAGGGTTTCTCTGTGTAGCCCTGGCTGTCCTGGAACTCCCTCTGTAGACCAGGCTGGCCTCGAACTCAGAAATCTGCCTGTCTCTGCCTCCCAAGTGCTGGGATTAAAGGCATGCGCCACCACTGCCCGGCTCGTGTTGAACATTTTAGGCACGAAGTATTGTTTCTTCTTTAGAAGAGTCTCATGTTGGAGCCCTCATAAGCGTCCCTTCACAGATTAGAAAGCCAGAGATTAGAAATGTTCACTTCACCCAGACTAACACGGGGATCCAGAACTTTCTTACTCAAATTCCCAGTTCTCATACACATCCAGGAAAGAGCAAGCTTCCCTTGTGGAACGTGGAGGTAACTGTATCTGCCACATTAAGACCACAAGTGAATAAATTGCTATCATTATTTCATTAAAGTTTTAGTTTTGGGTTTGTTTATTATTGTTGCTGTTTTGTTTTGCTTTCTCAGATTATTAGGGAGGCAGGGTGGGAACCTTCAGTGTTTCAATCAAAGCCATGCTAGGTTCCTTTTCTTCACAATGCATTTCTGCTAGAATTTAGAAGCCAAAGTTTGTCAGACCAGCTGCTTCTGGTCCAGTTTCCACAAGTCTTGATGGAGCGAAACAGGCAGCAATTTACTGTAAATGTGTTTGGGATTGGCTGAAAGCTAGGAAGGGCTAAAGGACTCGCCTTCACTTGGCAACTATAGAAAGCTTGTCCGCTAGCCTTCAAACCTTGGATGGAGACCTACAAAGCATTCCTTGCTGGCTCCTGCTTTGAACACTCTGGACTCTTGAAGGAATTCTGGGCAGAACTGCTTCTAGGAGGTTCTTTCACCTGCCTCTCAAGCTACATTGAGAGCTCCCCCTAGCCCAGTTCGGTTCTCCAACCAAAGCCCAAGTCTACAGACTTCAACTATTTCTCGGCAGCAGGATTTGGAGAACTTCATGCTTTGGGAACTGCCACGTCTGGCCTCAGGCGGACACCCTGACCTTGTGAAATTCAAGTGAGGAGTCTGCTCAGGGGGAGGTCCTTAACAAGCTGAGGGCCTGAGACTGAGTGCCCAAGGGCTTGCATCCAGGACTGGTTACATAAGAGAACTTCCAAGAGAGGACAGAACATAGTTTTCAACAAATAAATAAGGCAAAGAGGCTGCACTCACTAGTGCCCCAGCTGGGAAGCGACTATGAGCAATGAATTTCTCATGCTAACAAATCCAAACTCTTTGGAAAACAGATGATGAACCCGGGGCCTGGCACTGGGACTCCTGGCAGAAGCTGCAAAACAGAGATGGAAGGGTATCTAGAGACTGTTAGTTCACAAACACAGCTGAGGACCAGCAACCTGCATTCCTGCCCTGCCAGGTCTGCCCGGGGTGGGTGCTGGCCGTGCAGCGTTTCTACGGGGCGACCGCAGACGCAGCACGAAAGGCTTCTGCAGCCCACACTCGAGAGAAATAATTAAACAGTTTTTCTTAACCTCCTGACCTCTTCATTTATTATTGCCATCCATTATGTGTACCTTCTCGAATCACAGAATCCCCAAACTGAGCTCCGAGGTCAAGGGTTTATTGTTTAATGGAGATAGAACATTTTGTAAATTGCACGGAGTCACAATGTTTATAATAGAAGCTTCTGGTGTACTGAATCTTTCCCATTTAACAAACAGTGAGCTTTGACATGTGTTCTTCCTACATAGCAAAAATCCGGGGTAAGTGCAGTATTGGCATGAATGTGTTACCAAATCCTTCCTGTAAACCCAATGACATCTGCAGCCAAATAAAAACATTCCTTCCCCCAAATACCAGGAAATGCTGAGAGGATCACTCATCTTCTAAGGTCATGCTTAAATGAAGTTCTGGCTTTGAGAACACACAGTGAGGATGAAGAGGGCCAAGAATTTTGTCCAGTACACATCAGCTGCTACAAACCTTTGGGGACAACCTCTTGTTTCAAATATGAACACATGTATGGAGAAGCTTTTCCTCGAATTTAACCTTTGAATGAAAAGTGTCAATATTTTAAGAAATGTACCCATGTTTAAAAAAATCCTGTTGTCCTTAAAAAAGAAACAAAAAACAAAAAAACAACAGAATTTGTCCTTTCAAGTTAGAAATGGATTTGCTTGAAATAAAGCAAATATCCACAAAAATACCCAAAATTACTCATGGATAAAATACCTACAACTGAGCAAATATTAATATTCTTTAGTAAAGAAACGTCCTCAAAGATTGGGAAGCTGTGAAGAACCATAAGACGGACCTATAAGTTTAACAACTTAACCCTTTGTGTCAGAATGAACCTTCCGTGTGTGTGTTCTGTTCTTTGGGGAACTTTGCTGCATGATGGTTACATGCCACCTTATGCAATTAAAATGTGACTGATGTAAACATTGCAAAGAGTGACTTTCCATGGATTATTAGCATAATTTTTATCTTACAACTAAATAATTGGTTCATGGTACAGGAATGTACCTTCAGCTCTTTTGAAAAAAAAAAATGAAATAAACACAATCTTTACATTTTACATGTTTAGTGCCTCAGGAAGATTTTCCAAAACACCCTTAACTTCAGTTATGCAGGCTTTTCTCATGGTCTTGAATTTGAAAGAATCTTGTAGTAGTTAATGCCTGTTCAACACACTCCCTGGCTTACTATGATTCCAGCTAGTTGGGCCATTTCTGATTAGCCAGCAGGTGTCACTGTGGGTTTGGGTGGCAACCCAATTGACCACGGAAAGAATGGCTGATGAGGGAGAATGGGGGGTGGGGGGTGGGGGGGAGAAATAGAATGTGAAAAGCAGAGTCTGAGAGGAAAATATAAAGGCACTTATTATTTTTTAATTTTAAGTTTTATTTTTTATAATGCCTTGAATATGTTTTTATTGGATATTTTCTTTATTTACATTTCAAATGTTATCTCCTTTCCCAGATTCCCCCTCCAGAAACCCCTTATCCCATGCCCCTTCCCCCTGCTTCTCTGAGGGTGTTCCTCCACCCACTCACCCACCCACCCACCCACCCACTCCTGCCTCCCCACCCTCGATTCCCCTACACTGGGGCATCTATCGATCGGAAAAAGGCACTTAAAAAAAAAAAAAATCTGTGGCCCCCTTCTTCAGCCTATCAAGAATTCTGTACAACTCCCATTCTGAAAGCCCCAGAAACATATTCACATACATAAAGGAAGTGGATGCCTCCATTACTGAAGTTAGCATCAGGGTATAAAATAGCAACAGAAATGAGCACAGCTGAGAGATGAATTCTTGTAGCCTTTGCCTAATGGCTCAAGTCTTAGCTATATATTTCATCTTTTTAAACTATAGATATCATTGCTTTATCTCAGAAATAGTGAGTGTCTTCCAGCTTTTTTGGTAGGTTGTAGACTCATGGCCCAGAATGAGGTCTTGGCTATCCCTAACCTCAGTGGTAAAATAAATCCCAGAGTTTTATTCCCTGAAGGGGAATCTTGGGCCCTTCTTACATCTTTATAGGACCTGGGTTACTCATTTGCAACAAAGCCAGTCTATCCATGCCATCCTCCCGAGTACATGGAATTTCTTAATAAATAAAATTTCAATTGGTAAAAAATTAACACCTATTTCTTAAGAATGGATGGCCATAAAACCTCCCTGAACAGAGAGGAATTCACAGCTGGCCTCATTTGAATAACAGGCTGTAAACTGATTTCTATTGGCTCAATAGAAACAATGGCCATGTTTTTGATACAGAAAGCCAGCGATTTGTTAAGGAAGAAACAAAGTATGATCCCCCCAAATAAGGCTCAGCACCTAGGCAAGATATTTAACTAATCTGTAAAGAAAAACAAAGCCAAAATGTTTTAAAGATAAAGATAAAAGTTTCTGTGCTCTGGAGAGGCTCTGTCATCTCAAAGGATCTAGCCTCTACTCTTGTCACCTGTCTCAGATCATAGGCAATCATGTCACAGTACTATCTCACTGTCACAAGCCATAAAAACCCAAGAATAAAAACAAAAACAATTTCAGCTATGCTGTGAACATCTGGCAGTTGCTTTGGGGCAGGGAGTGTATGATATAGGATTGAAACAGGCTCTCATTATGTAGCCTAGGCTGGCCTCAAACTTACAGTTCTTCTGCCTTAATGTAACCCATGCTGGCATTACAGGTGTATACTACCATACCAAGCACACCTTGAGATTTCTCCCTGATTTTAATCTATTTGTCTTCGGGTAATTATTTCTTAATAACACAATATGTTGTTTAGGGCTGAGTCTAACTAGCAATGGAAATTCTAAAGTTTAGAAGGAGAAAATAAAAGGCTAGAGTGGTAGGTTTGTAAAGATGTTAAAGAGTTATTTACAAAGCATGCGTACCGGATACTCTCTAGCTTAAGTCCCTCCTTCTCAAAGACAGACCGCTCTATAGTAGGCTGTTCTGACTCCCAAGATGACCAAGAGGAGCTTACAACTCTTAATACAATTTCTTTGGAAAACTCATGTTTATATCTCTACATCTATCTATCTATCTATCTATCTATCTATCTATCATCTGTCATCTATCTATCTATCTATCTATCATCTGTCATCTATCTACCTATCTATCTATCTATCTATCTATCTATCCATCTATTTATCACCTATCCATCTATCTCCCTTCTTTTCCCTAATTGAATGAAGCTATTTTACTTACACATTAGCATGTACCATTCATATACCATTATCTTGTTTGGGTCTCAGAAACTGAGACTCACTTTTTACTCATCATGTCTGGCATAACATGGAGGAATCATAGCAACAGTGACTATGAGCAGAAGCAGCTGATGGACTCAGAATAAAGAGTAAAGAAAGAAGGAGAGATGTCAAGGTATAAAAATAGTTATCCAGGGTAACAGAGTGTCAAAACAAATTTCTTTTCAATTAGATTCATGCACCTGTGAGTAATGAAATCTTTGGCCATCATTTTATCCTTTGGAATCGTGCCCATAATTTCCATGTCAACGTCTTAGACTATTAAAATAATAGTGATCACAACTTCATCTCAGCCACTAACTAAGCCACTTTGTATACAGTGAATGCTATTGGCTCTTGATGGATCACACATGACAGGGCATTAGCATACATAGAAGTGTGTGTGCATCACACGCACAAATTTGTGCGTTTTCCCAACTGGAGTCAATCTGTTTATAATCCAGGAGCGGCGTATTCTGAGTTTCTTACCATTAAGATGTTTGCCTTGGTGCAAAGCATTGGGTGGGAGTTCAGTGACTCTGTTGAATGAATGCAAATCACAAAGGCTACTTTTGTCTGGCAAGCCCTGGCAATGCTAAGTTACTTTTATGTAGTTCATATAAATAATTCACTTCTTGTGGTTTCATATCCTGATGTGAAAATTATGCATTTACTGTGTTTTCATAGATATTAATGGTGGCTATTAAAAGCAGAAATTGTTTCCAGGTTGGTGGTCTTTGGCTTGGGAGTGAATGAAAAGAGACTTAAGGTAAATCTTAATTGTGGAAAGCATAAAACTCTATGCATTGCCTTGTTAAAGTTTCACGGTGTGCATGCATGGCTTTTCCTTCTTATTTCCTAAAGAACTGCAAAAAGACACTAGTTTTTCTCAAGTATTTAATATTTTTTTAAAAACAGAAAATAGAACATAAATGTACCAAAGCAATTTGTCTTTGTGGGCCTTTTCCCCCTTGACATCAAATATCCCATTTAAAAGATATATGTCAAAAACAGACCTGTAAATATGATGCCCTAATTTAAAAATTTAAGGAAGAAATATATTTATGCATCGGGTTTAGTTATTATGAGGCAAATGGTATCGTGTTTCTGTTGAGGAAAAATTTAGGGGCTATTTAAAGAATTACAGTATGAAGCAAATCAAATCATGACTTACAGGGCCTTTTTGAGGAGTGGGAGGCACTGTGAGGAAACTCTACCGAAAAAACTAATGTTTACGTTCAATGATTTCATTATCACATTCCCCCTCTTTGTTTTCTCATCCAGGGTGAACTCTGAGGACATGTCATGAATTCTTGAGTCACAATAAATCTGTGAGTGTCAGACTCTGCGTGTGGGTAAAATGGATAATTTTCTGACCTTTAAGCTTTCCTTAGAACACAGGACATCGCTCAACATAATGCTTCCCTTCTACAAAAATCTGGCAGGAAGCCAAAGTATGCCCTTTGGCAAACGTCCAGTCTCGACGACTCTCGGGCCCTGGAGGACATTCACGAGATGGCCCTGGACTCACTCCCCTTCTTTTCGAAGACTTCTGGAGAGACCTTGCTAGCACATAACCTGCTGAGGGAGACGTGAGGGCACATTAGTCCAGAGCTCTTCACAAGAAGCTCGGGACCATTTTGCTCTGCCTCAGTAAAGTCTCCTCCTGCCCAGTGTTATCTGCAAGACTGTCACAAAGATGCTGGCAGAGGAATGAGACCCAAACTTAGTGGAACTGAAGTTATGGTTAGAAAAAAGTTACAGCGTTCCATTCCTCATCGGGGAATGGTGTTTGGCTGTGGTTGGTTTCTGCTCCAGAGGATCAAATAGACAACGGAGGAAGTAAGAGAGGCAACACATTGCTTTGCTTTCATGGTTTCCTAAGTTGCACACAAAATCTCAAACTACTCCTACCAAGGTCTAAACCTTATCACTTGCATTTTTAGGTCGTTCTAAACCAGGAATACATGAAATATGTTTTTTCTTTCACCTTTATTCGCTCGTTTCTCCTGTTCATGACTCGACACTATAAGCATGGGTGAGGTTTAGTTAAACCAGTATTGTGTTTATGTATTTATTTGCTTCTGTGTACAGGGCTTGAGTTCCAGGGTGCATGTATAGAAGTCAGGGGACAACTCTTGCTGCTTGCCTCTCTCCATGCACAACCTGGGTCCCAGGCATTGAACTCAAGTTGTCAGGCTTGGCAGCAAGTGCCTTACCTGCTGAGACGTCTCACCAGCCCATCCAACAAGCTTTTCTGAAAGATTTTCCTTTTTCCAATGGGTATTTAGAATGTGAACTCCCCCTCTCAGCACAAAGAGAAAAACCAAAACCACATTAGTAATCTCCCAGAACTATTTGGGTAATACTTAAGCCCTTGGTGGGTTTAGGGCATTTCAGAATCACGTTGGTATTACAAACCGATATAATTGCTAAGATAATTTTCACATATGCTTGCGAGTGATTACCTTTTGAAACTGGCAGGAACAAATTAAAAACAAAATACCTCAAAAGTGCACGAATGAATTTCTAGGTTAGAATGGGCTCATTCTGGAAAGACTAAAATTGCTAATATTTTTCTCTTAAGACTCCGAAGTTTGGATGATTGGGACTTGTTAGAACATTTTTAAAAACAACCAAAACCCTGACTTTAAACTGCGTAATGGCAGTTCCATTATTCCAAAAATTACTCTAACCACCAGCTAATTCACCCAGATTACCCTTCCTCCATCTGATAGCCTTCTCTTTGCTTGGGATATGCTCACTGAGCCCAATTCAACTCCGGGTGCACTAATCAAACACATCACTTCTCCAAAGCCATTTGCATCATCAGAGGTACAAGAATCACTCAAAGGTGACAACACTTGGGATTTCTTAGGTAACCCTAATGGTACTGACACACGTTGCCTTAAAGTGAGAGTATTGTCTGCAGACGGCAGGTACTTTTTTGGTTTTTCAAGACAGGGTTTCTCTGTGTAGCCCTGGCTGTCCTGGAACTCACTCTGTAGACCAGGCTGGCCTCGAACTCAGAAATCCGCCTGCCTCTGCTGGGATTAAAGGCGTGCGCCACCACTGCCTGGCATGAAGGCAGGTTCTTGATAATGAGGACTATTTTTCATTTGGGGCTGTATCTCTATAATATTTTATAAATGGCTCAGCTAAAAATGTTTTCTAAGTAAAATTTAAAATTATCTTAAAGATAATTTAATTAATAAGATAATGAAGCAATAAGATTCTTTTAAATAAACATATGAAGAACTGGTGTATCACATTGTATCATTATTCGTTTTGACCATCATGTGTTCCGTAGGTGACTTTTACTTATTCAATTGACTTTCAAGGTTAGCACTGAGTTGGGAGCTGACAGAGTTTGCCAACAATCGGGAAAGGTTGTAGTTACATTTCTTATGCTAGAGCTGATTGGGTGTGATGACACATGCCACCTACAATCTTGTTTGGGAGGTGGAAGCAGGAAGATCAGAATTTCAATATCATCCTCAATTAGTAGCAAGCTTAAAGCTAGCCTGGGCTTCCTGATACTCTTCCTTAGGAAACCGAATCAAGTAAATAATAAATTTATTATGATAAATCCTACCAAGCATGCATATTAATAGTCCCATGTTAACTGAGATGGGAAGCAGGTACCATGCCTGGGAACCATGTTCTGGGTTATCCTTGTTGTTTCTGGACTTTCACTGAAGCTTTGTGGCTAGGCTATCCAAATTCTCTTTTCAGGGCCCTTCCTAAGGAGATGTTGTGCTGCATTACCCACATCTGGGATTCAGTCCGTGTCCTAAGACCCTGACAGTAGAGAATGATGACCAGCTTAGCACTGTAAGTGCCATAGGCAGGTATCTTCATTTGTATATCCTCCTAGGTTTTGTCATGGCCCCACCAGTGGTTGACACTAAAGGCCTTCCTCTCTTAAACCCAATTCAGGCAAAGTCTTACTGCTCAACCAACTCCAGGCTTCCAAAATTCCCATGAAGAACGTATGCGGTTCAACCCCTCCCTCTACTCAGTGCTGCTCCCTGCCTTCCTTTTCCCTCCCAGGGTTGTTTCCCCTCAGTAGCCCTCCCAGTAACCCCCTGTGTGCTAATCTCCATCTCAGAGTTCACACACACACATCCCACCTGCCTTGGTTCTGTGCTCCACTCCTTGTTCCTGTCACTCTCAATAAGAATAGTCATCCCAGCAAGCTTAGCTCTGTGAACTCCCACCAGCCAGATACCACACACAACCTTCTCCAGCATCGCAGAAGGGGGCCAGGCAGGTGTTGTAAGTTAGGAAGGCTGGACATCCAAGCAGGAATCAGCACCTAAGAGCAGGAGCCTCCGAGAAAGCACCAGGTGAGAGCAATTATAAAGGGGGCAGTGTCAGGACGGAGCAGACAAAACAGGTTAGAATAAAGAGGTGGGCAGACAGGCCAGTACTGACAACACACGGAAGAAAACACAGCTACAACCTGGGTAAGCAATGTGGTTCTCAAAGAAAAATGGGAGCCACTAGATAGAAAAGTCAATTTGAAAGTGCCATGTTCTTTGCTATTAACCAGGTTTAATTCATGGCAGAGGAAGTGATTGGCAGAGGTAGGGACAGGGACCACTGAAACGCTTGCTGTGTAATATGAGGACCTAAGTTTGTATCTCTAGCACCCACTTAAAAGCCAGATGTGGCAGGATGTGTGCTTGTAGCCCAGGGTTGGAAGGGTGGGGCCTACATAATTCCTGGAGCCTGCTGGCCCAGCAGGTTAGCTTAAACAGTGAGTTCTAGGCTGAACTAAAAACAATACAGAGCATGAAATAGGAAGATACCTGGTGACAGCCTCTGGCTTTCATATGTTCATACACAGCCAACACACACACACACACACACACACACACACACACACACACGTACATGCATTACACAGACATACATGCACACTCACACACACATATATACATATATGTATATATACACACATAAACATATACACACACATTACACATACACACATATACACAATGTGCACACATACATGCAGATACACATACACACACATGAAAGAAAGAAAAAAGAAAGAAAGAAAGAAAGGAAAAAAGAAAAGGAAGTTTGCAAGATGAGTCAGAAGTGATCACTTAAGCCAGTGGGTCTCAGCCTTCCTAACACTACGACCCTTTCATAAAGTTCCTCATGTTGTGCTGACCCCCAACCATAAAATTACTTTCATTGCTACTTCATCATAACTATAATTTTGCTACTCTTATGAATTGTGATGTAAATATCTGATATGCAGGATATCTGATATGTGACCCCCCGAAAGGGTCACACCCCACAGGTTGAGATCTTATGCCTTATGGGATGAAGATATAATGGCAGAAACCCTCATGAGACTTGCTCAGATGCTGACCAAGCAGGGGCCATTCAGATCATCTAACTTATCAATGCAAAGGGGAGCCAGAGGAGGATGTATACTCCAGCCTGGAGCACGTGGAATCTCTTGACTCCATCTGACTTAGTAACAGGTCATCCTAATTATTTTATCCACTGTCTGCCTTCCCCATTGTAATGCTGTGTTGTATCTCAGAATCTAGGACAACGGATAGCAGAGAAGATAACCATTGAAAGTTTTGAATAAATTAGGAAATGACTTTGTCCCCAAATATTTGGGGACATAATTTACTGTATTAGTTAGGATTCCTTCAATTGTGAATAACTGAATTCTATTTTAGCTCTGATACAAAAAGTAGGGGATGTATGTTCAAAAAAATTGAAAATAACAGTCTTAAACATATCCAGATCTGGGGCTTGAATGATGTCACAGTAACTGGATCTCTTGCGACTCTTCCATGTTGGCATTTTTTTTTTTTAGGCAGGGTTCCTCAGTTTGATTCCTAGCTTCTCCAGATTTCTGGCGATAATCTGGGAAAACTGCCTGGAAAACAAACGCATGTCTTTTACAAAGTTCCAATCCAAACTCTTTATCTTGGAGTCTGGCTGCTGTAGCATCTAATTTGGCAATGCCCAAGAACCCAAAACAAGGGTGGGTCCACCTTTGATCAGCTGGACTGAGGATGGGAGACATGTTGTTCCTTGAAAGGGAATCTTGATGTTTCAACCAAGATAACTAAGTTTCTGGAACTTTTCAGAAGCTCATCTTTCAGGCACCGGGCAATCCCAACCACTTCATAAGTGGAGTGCTCCAACCACTATCTCTATTTTGTACATGAGTGCACTGAAGTAAAAGAAACTAAGCAACTTACTTAAACTTTCAGAGCTGGGAAGACAGACCCAGGATGGAAACACAGGCAGTCTGGCTTACAGCCCACTCCTTTAACGTCCATACAAAGCTCCTGGGAAGGAATCCTTGAATAAAGGAAATGTGAACGTTCACTCTATTTGGCTTTGTCATATTTAAAGACTTGGATAGCATTTATAAAGCATTCCATAGCATTAGAGACACACTGGCAAATGAGTGATTGACTGAGTCACCTGTTGTCAGGACATAGCCAGGAAGATTTTCTCCGACACTCTATTCCATGAGTTGTTTCCTGACTTCTACAAAAATTATTTTCTATAACTGTTATGGCATCTACCAAGTTCATTTTATTTCATTAAAAATCAGTTGTTAGATCATTCTTAACATATTAAGAGAATGATATTCTGTGGTCATTTAGTATATAATGCATTTAAACAATTGAGATACATTATATTTGTGTTCTTCCAGATCTGATGCCCCAGAAAGTTTGAACGACTTTGAAGAACCCAGTTTCTAGCTGATCACCTGCTCTCTAGTTGGTCACCTACTCAATAAGTTGGTCTTTTGGATGCTGGAATTGACTTCCCCTTTAAATATCTTTTTGGGAGTATTTACAGACAGGAGGTCTTGAAGACTCAAGTACTCTTTGTCTTTAAAACATCAGATAAAGTTCTGTTGTAGGGTGCTCTAGGGGACTAGAGAAAACAGACTATAAAGTTAGATCCTTATCCTAATGTGGATGATACTGGTCTATAGGGTAGAATGTCTGATCAACTTTGTTTTATGTCATATGGTGGAATTATGGGAGATATAGGTAGTCTTCTCAATATAGTCTTCTCGGGCATACAGCTAGCTGTTGGATTGGAGGATACCATCCATCCACTCCGGTATCTATTTGATCCTACTCACTACCCAAAGAATGAAATCCTCTGATGCTGTTTCCATGTGCTCCTGGCTTTTCTCTCCTCTCATGTTGCCTCTGGCACATGCTCTCCATGACCTAACTAACGCTTGTGTGCTTATCACACGTAAGTGATCCCTCTCAGTTAGTTCAAAGCCTTAAGGTTCTTACAGATTCTCTCAGATTGTGGATGAGCTCAATATTAGATCATTGACCTTTCCTGATCTTAGGATCTTGTGGTCCTAAGGTGGAACTAGGAGACTCTTGAGCAGGGGCTGTGGGTGGAGGGTAATTTCAAGTAAGATGTATGCATCCAGGTTGACCTGAAACTCCTAACCATCCTTTCTCAGCCTTTGCGTAGCTGAGATGTTTCCTGCTTTTCTGAAAATGGCAATCTGAGTGTGCCTCACAGACACCTCTTCACTCATCAGAACACTGGCTTATTCCTATTACCCTCTGGAACTGTAAAGACTTCCCTGCCTTTGGTCATTCCACACAATGTCACAACACAGAAAAATGTGACATAAAAATAATGATTTTAGTTGCTAACTCTAGAGCCCCTGTTATGAACAAGAAAGGGACCCTGATTGTCAGTGATTCATATTCAGAAGTCATATAAAGGCTGGGGGTGGAGTTTAGTGGTAGAGTGTTTGTTTAGCATGCACAAAAGTCCTGGGTTCAATTCCCTGCCTTGGGTAAAGTGTCACATAATGCCGCCTGCCTGGCACTAAGGATATGAACAGGAGGGTATATAGAACAAAGCAGACATCGTAGAAAGCAACATGCAAAGTTAAGTATGCATCTTCCTGTGATCCAGTAGTCAAAATTTAAGGCTAGACCCAAAGAGAAATGACAGGTCACTGATGAAAGAGGGCCCTGAGTGAGAAAGGTCAGCAATGCTATTTATGATGGAGCTAGAAGTGATGACGACTGCACAGCCATCACTAGGAATGATGGATAAGCAAATGCTAGGATACATCCTCTGTGGCAGTCCACAGTAGTTCATTAAGATTTATATATAAAAGCAAAAGGCGATAGTAAGAACAGAGAGTGAGCTAGGCATGGTGATGCTCAAGTTTACTCCCAGCACTCGGGAAGCAAAAGCAGGGGCATCTCAGTGAGATCAAGGCTGCTTTGGTCTACAGAACAGAGCAAATTCCAGGATAGTAGGGGCTGCACAGAGAGATCCTGCCTCAAACCAAACCAAACCAAACCAAACCAAACCAAATCAAACCAAACCAAACCAACAATAACAACAAGCAAACAAACAAAACAAGAGTAATGAGTGAAAAATGAAACAGAAAAGGAAGCTCAGGAACTTGCAGTATAGAAAGAACTACATATCTCACAACAAGAAAATAAGTTCTCCAGAGAAGGAGCATGTTAAATATTAAAGGAGAAGAAAACTGAGAGGGGGCAAGAGCAATTGCCTCACTCAGCAAGGTGAGGAGGAGCCACACACTGAGGACTATAGATCTCTGTCTCTTTTACTGAGGCCCAAAGACCTTTACATTAAGACAGTAGGAAGGAGCAAATCAGTGGCTTACAACCAAGGCACAGAGTGGAAACTGGTGCCCTGGGGCTACATTTGCTTCCTTTTAGTCCCAGGTCTACCAGGATGCTGCATACCTTGGGGAGAGGCATTTGTTAACTCATTTTAATGCCGTGTGAGACAGACTCATTCTTATAGAGACTGCATACTCAGATGCAGGGGGGGGGGGGGGGGTTAGGATGTACTGGCAACATACTGCTGTACCCTAAGCTGCCATCTGCCTCTAGAGCAGTGGTTCTTAGCCTTTCTAATGCTGAGACCCTTTAATACAGTTCCTTATGTATGGGGACCCCCAACCATATATTATTTTGTAGCTACTTTATAACTATAATTTTGCTACTGTTATGAATCATAATGGAAGTATCTGATGTTCAGGATATCTGATATGTGACCCCTGTGAAAGGGATGCTCAAACCCCAAAGGTGTCTGAACTCACAGGTTGAGTCTAGAGGCAAGGCCATGGTTCGAGTTTCTCCATCTTTTGCTCTTTGGCTCCTTGATTTCCTTCTAGTACACGGTATATTAAAAACTCCATTCCAGGCCCCATTGTCTATGATTCTCATTTCTTGAAAAGTCATCAATAAAAATGCCATGTGGCAGATGGTGCTCAGAAACTCCAAACTCTCTTTTTATTTGTGACCTGAATAAGGAGAGAGCCCATGGCCAGCCTGACCTGTGACGAAGAGCACGGGGGCTCTGATCCTAGCCGACTTCCTGTTAGACAGAGGCAAGCAAACTTGATTTGGACTTTTAAAACATTCCTCTCTGTGTTTCTGAGGAAATGTGATGGGAAGCGATAGCAGATAAAGTTGGCATGTTTGAAGATGTGAATTTGGGCCAGTTCTGTCATTCTTTGGGGTGATTACGTATCCAGGACCCTCTGAGGAAAGGAAATAAGGCAGAAGTGGAGTTTGTGAAGGAACCATGTGACCATTAGCTCCTCTTTCAAAAGGCTCAAATTAGAAAGCATGAACGGTCTCAAATAAAGGGGTCTTTTCATCAAAACCGCCCCCCTTTTAATTAGGAAAATGCTGGTACTTCCTCCTTCCGGTTGCATCTCTTGAAAATTCCATGTTGCCTCCAGGACTTTTCGTCTCTTCCTTAGCAGACGAGGGTTTTATTAGGTCCAAGATGATGAAGGGATGACACTCAGTGTGCCCTAACAGAGAAGGAGAGGGCTCTGGATCCCAAGGCTGGGACTGGGGACAGGCCTCGGTCTGTAAAGGGATTACCAAGCAAGCATGAGGACCTGCAATCCCCACACTCATGCAAAAACTGGATGCACATTTGTAATCCTGGCACTGGGGAGGCAGAGACAGGCCAGCCAGCCTAGCTGAGTTCATGAGCTCCAGCTCAGTGAGAGACCCTGTCTCAAAAAATAAGGTGGAGAGTGACTGATGTTGACCTCTGGCTTCCACATGCATGTGGATGTAAGGACACTCACACGTATATTCCTTTGAACGCATACCCATGGGTACAACTCTTCTTCCTTCTCCTCCTCCTCTTCCTCTTCCTCCTCTCCTCTTTCTCCTCCTCTTCCTTCTCTCTCTCTCTCTCTCTCTCTCTCTCTCTCTCTCTCACACACACACACACACACACACACTGAGATGTACACCCTCAACTGATTTTTTTTTTTTCCAGAATATTTAGGTGCGTTTTCTGCTGAATCCTGGCATTCCTGCTTGGAATTGGCATCCTGTGGCACTTCATTGGGTCTGTGGTCACATGGGCTGCTCCCTCTGTGAGGAAGATCCACTTCTCCATTGGTGATTGCTGCAAAAGGCCAGATGTTTCCCTTTAACCTCCTATTGGTTCTAATCTCCTTCAGTCTTTGATCCCAGCCCCACTTGAAAGTAACCTCTCATTTAGCCCCTCTTGGGTGGTCCTTGGCAGAGATTTAGTTGATTCTAACTTCTTGTACAGTCTTTTCCCGTGTGCTTCCATGGTAAAATTCTACCTTTCTAATTGCTAAGAGGAAAATTGTTAATCCCTTTGATTCAGGGAGCAGCATAATAGCCTTAAAATTGGCAACTTAATTGAAAAACTCAAAAATTGCTGACTTATTTTGGTAGTATTTCCCACCCCATTCTTTAATTCCCCCCTCCCCAAATAAGATTAGATGAATTTTGTTATTTAAAATGCCAGTTTAAAGCACTATCTTATCTCTCTATTCTGAGATTCTGTTTGGATTTCATGCATGGTCTTAAGTATTTTTATTGATTGTTACAGACCTGTTTAATGGGTTATTATAGAAACTAGTCACTGGAAGGCAGAAGGGATATGTGACATTGACTAATGGGAAATCGAAACTCTCCCTATCCCCACTTTGCCATTATGTAAGAATAAACAACTTAAATTGTTACTCTTAGGTTCCAAGGCTTGTCTAGGCCACACATGTCAAGTATCAGTGTGAGTTTAGAGACCGGACTATCCTGCATTACAACTGGTATGTATTAGTATTCTCTTGACTTCATTACCAAAGCTAACCAAGCAAGCTAGTTTTTTGAAAGAGACCTCCAATTTTGCATTGGGTTCATAAAAGCAAATTCTTTTTTTTTAATTCTGAGAATAGAAGGGTTTCTGGGTTTCTGGCATATTCCATTGATCTTTCTTATGAATAGAGAAAAGGTCAAGGGTTTTGCTTATTTGTTTTCCATAGGCACTCTAAATTTTCAAAGATTTGGAGACTTTCAAGGGACTTTTAAGAGACACTTAATTTGTTACAGATGCATTAGCATATTGAATTTATGTGGAAGAATGAATGCCAGGCAAAGGATATTGGGTTCATTATTTATTAGTAGAGCTAGTCAAAACTCCCCTGGTTTAACCAAGCAGTGGTTTGGCCCCCAATCAAGATGCCATCTCTTAATATTGCTGTCCCTAGCAATCAACATACAATGAGAAGGTGGGTATATGTGTGTACAGATGACCATGTTGGATTCCATCCAGATGATGTCAATCTATCTTGACTTTCTCTCAACTGGACATAGCATTTCTGGGTAATTATCTCAAAATATGTGTGACTCCCACTTTTTACCTCAAATGAGACTCGTTAGAGAGGTCTTCAGATTGTGCTGGGTCTGAGCCCTTACCTTGTCATGCCTTTCCTCCCACCAAAACCTCCATGCTTTCTCTTCCTGGCACAAGGGGCTTTTCACACTGCCTCTGACTCACTACATATACTTCTCCATCATGGTCGTAAGGAAGATCCAGCCAGGCTCCACCTCTTTTCCTCCCTTCCTGACTATGTCACATTCGGTTAGGATGGCTCCCACACTGCTCTTCTCTTCACCCCAGTTTCAACTCTGCAGTTGCGTATGTTTTATTTAACAGTCTTTCCATTTTTCCTATTGTGAGAGCTCTGAGGACAGAGACAGGGGTGAGCTTACCTACCCACATGACTCTAATACTTAATAACTGGCCTTGTGGTAAAGAGCCAATAAATAACAGACATGGGAATAAATGAGCAAGCAAGTGAATGAATGAGTTCACTTGACTGGTATCCATGGCCTCCGTGGATCAGTGATTTGAATTCTAAAAGTCTATGTTTCTAGTTTTTTGCTGCATCTTTTCTCTTAGATAATTAGGTTTTGTGAGGGACCAAAAGGTTCACAGTGATTATCTTACCTTTCTTTGGTACATTCTCAGTCTTGGCCACCTCTGTGAGGTCAAGTTACAAGAATGAAGTTTAAGTAGTTGAGAATGGAGGTAGCATAGAGGAGCAAAGGTAGCTGAGGCTGTACATGGTGAGTGTCTTAATAGGGTTTCTATTGCTGTGAAGAAACATCATGACCATGGCAACTCCTATAAAAAAAAAATTAATTGGGGTTGGCTTACAATTCAGAGGTTTAGTCCATTATTGTCACGATGGGAAGCATGGCTGAGTCCAGGCAGACATAGTGCTGGAGAGGTAGCTGATTCATAGGCAGTAGAAAGTGACAGTGACATTGGCCAGGCTTGAGTGTCTGAGATCCCATAGCCCACCCCTAGTGACATACCTCCTTCAATAAAGACACACCTACTCTAACAAGGCCACATCTCCGAATAGCACCACTCCTTGTGAGCCCATATGGGGCCATTTTCATTCAAACTATCACAGAGAGAATGGGATCATGGAAGCCTTGGTTAATAACTTGTCTGAATCTCAAGCCCTCAAAAAGCCTTTGGGTCTTTCCCCATAGATACTTCCATTCCTTATCTTCGAGAGAGAGAGAGAGAGAGAGAGAGAGAGAGAGAGAGAGAATATGAATGAATTTGGCTTGCTTTGGTCAGAATCACAGTGTAGCTACCATAGTCCTGTGGCATCAGCCGTGCAGGTTTCCAAATATAATAGTTTTAGTCTTCAGTGACATGCAAGAAAATGGAAAACTGATCCTTTTGGTGCCATATTTCAGCCACCCATCATTCCTGCTGCCTTTTAAAACTTCGTTGGGCAGGAGCTTCTTCCTTTAGGGTTCTAATGGTCCAATTAGAGTCCTTGGAGACCCAGCTTACAACTGTTGGCCAGTGTTGATATTTGTAAATGACTTATAGCCAGTGTTGGTATTTGTGAATGACTTATAGCCAGTGTTGGTATTTATGAATGACTTATAGCCAGTGTTGGTATTTGTGAATGACTTCCACAAAAACAATTGCTCCCACCCCTGGAGCTTCCTATCAGGTTATTTCTAGAAGAACCCCAAGTTTCCCTCTCACACTGTCCATCACTGTAGGAAAAGAAGCTAGAACTTGGTATTCACCTGGTGTTAAACAGTTTTCCTATTTAATGAGAACAGTTTCATTTAAAATGTAGTTTTAAGTGATTTAACACAATAATTCAATTTTATCATCTTCTCATATTTGTCTATATAGACTTCTCACTACTGAATTAAATAAGACAAATTCAACTTTCTTCTTTTGATATTTTAGTTACATTTCAAATGTTTCCCCCTTTCCAGGTCTTTCCTTTGGAACCCCCTCTCTCCTCCCCCTGCCTCTATGACGGTATTCCCCCACCCACCCACTCACCCACCCACCCACTCTTGTCTTCCCTCCTTGGCATTCCCCTATACTCGGAGCATCTAACACCCTCAGCCCAAGGGCCTATCCTTCCCCTGATGGCTAACAAGGCCCTCCTCTGCCACATATGTGGCCAGCACCATGGGTCCTTCCATGTGTATTCTTTGGTTGGTGATCCAGTCTCTGGGAGCATGGGGGGGGGGGTCAGGCAAGTTGACACTGTTGCTTCCTCCATGGGGCTGCAAACTCCCTCAGCTCCTTCAGTCCCTTCTCCAACTCCTCCATCTGGGACCTCATGCTCAGTCTAACACTTGCTGTGAATTGAATCATGGGTATTCCAAACTTTTGGGCTAATATCTACTTATTAGTGAGTATATACCATGTTCATTCTTTTGTGATTGAGTTACCTCACTCAGGATGCTCTTTTCAAGTTCCATCCATTTGCCTGCGAATTTCATAAAATCATTGTTTTTAATAGCTGAGTAGTATTCCATTTTGTAAATGTACCACATTTTCTGTATCAATTCCTCTGTTGAGGGACATCTGGGCTGTTGGACTTGAGCTTTGTACAGGGAAATAGGAATGGATCAAATTGCATTCTTCTACATGTAGACTGCCAGTTGAACCAGCATCATTTATTGAAATTGCTATCTTTTTTCTACTGGATGGTTTTAGCTCCTTTGTCAAAGATCAAGTGACCATAAGTATGTGGGCTCATTGCTGGGTCTTCAATTCTATTCCATTGATCTCCCTGCCTGTCACTGTACCAATAGCATGCAATTTTTATCACTACTGCTCTGTAGTACAGCTTGAGGTCAGGGATGCTGATTCCTCCAGAAGTTCTTTTTTTGTTGAGAATAGATTTTGCTATCCTGGGTTTTTTGTTTTTTCCATATGAATTTGAGAATTGCTCTTTCTAAATCTATGATGAATTGAGCTGGAATTTTGATGGGGATTGCATTGAATCTGTAGATTTCTTTTGGCAGGATGACCATTTTTACTATATTAATCCTGCCAATCCATGAGCATGGGAGATCTTTCCATCTTCTGAGGTCTTCTTCTATCTTCTTCTATTTCTTTCTTCAGAGACTTGAAGTTCTTGTCATACAGATCTTCTTTCACTTGTTTGGTTAGAGTTCCATCTTACTGCTTTTAATATTCTTTCCTTATTTTGTGTATTTGGTGTTTTCACTATAATGTGACAGGAGGAATTTCTTTTCTGGTCCAATCTATTTGGAGTTCTGTAGGCTTCTTGTATATTCATGTTCATCTCTTTCTTTAGGTTAGGGAAGTTTTCTTCTATAATTTTGTTGAAGATATTACTGGCCTTTTAAGTTGGGAATCTTCACTCTCTTCTATACCTATTATCCTTAGGTTCTGTCTTCTCATTGTGTCATGGATTTCCTGGATGTTTTGGGTTAGGAGCTTTTTGCATTTTGCGTTTTCTTTGACTGCTGTGTCAATGTTTTCCATGATATCTTCCGCACCTGAGATTCTTCCATCTCTTGTATTCTGTTGGTGATGCTTGCATCTATGACTCCTGATCTCTTTCCTAGGTTTTCTAACACCAGGGTTGTCTCCCTTTGTGATTTCTTTATTGTTTCTCTTTCTATTTTTAGTTCCTGGATGGTTTTGTTCATTTCCTTCGACTGTTTGATTGTGTTTTCCTGTAATTCTTCAAGGGATTTTTGTGTTTCCTCTTTAAGGGCTTCTAGTTGTTTACCTGTGTTCTCTTGTATTTCTTTAAGTGAGTTGTTTATTTTTTTCTTAAAATCTTCTATGATCATCATGAGATGTGATTTTAAATGTGCATCTTGCTTTTCTGGTGTGTCGGGGTATCCAGGGCTTGCTGTGGTGGGAGAGGTGGGCTCTGATGATGCCAAGTAGCCTTGGTTTCTGTTCCTTATGTTCTTGTCCTTGCCTTTTGCCATCTGGTTAGCTGGTCTTACTCTCTTTGTGTCTTGTCTCTCCTGCAAGTCTCTGTGTCAGTACTCCTTGAAGGCCAACTTTCTTTCAGAGGAATTTGGGTTTGGACAACTGTGTCACAGGATCTGCTCCCAGCCACTGAAAGAAACCAGAGGACCACTCCTCAGTCCCTGTGTCCTGGGGATTCCAGGTGGGTCCCTCTGAACAGACAGGCTTGCCCACACTCCTGAGAGTCTAGCTTTCTCCCCTGGCACTATTTGGCTATGGAACCCTGGTAGCCCAGACAGAGGTCTCCAGCCACAGATGGAAACCAGAAGGCTCCTTCCCCCAGCTGTTCCTCAGTCCCTGTGTCCCAAGAATTCCAGGGGAGTCCCATTGAGCAGTGTTGCTAGTCTTACCTACATACACGGTCTTTTCCACACTCCTGGGAGGCTAGCTTTCTCCCAGTTCTATTTGGCTATGGAGCCCTGGTGGCCCAGGCAGAGGTCTCCTGCCACAGATCGACAAATTCAACTTCCAAAGTCTTATTTTGTTTTATTTTTGAGAAAGGCTCATCTTTCTGCTGGTAGCTGCAGTTCTTTCTTCTCTGTCTATCACCAGCCCAAATTAGAAACAAAAATTGGAAAATTTCACACTTTCCAAATGAGTCCCTGTGGTAAGAAGATTTAAAACAAAACGAAAAACCCACAATTCATATGATAGAGCTTTCAAAAGCTTTAAGCATAGGTAATAATATCTCTCAAAGGCTGGAAGTATTGATTTATTAAGTTAGATGTGAATAAAATCTGAAGATAAATACTGTATCATTAAAAAGTGAAATAATATTATTTTGATTCATACTTGACAATTTTTCACAAGAATGTTAAGCTCTAACATAAATATATGGCCTCCCCAGCTGTTCAAACAGTATGATTAATTAAATGGATTCTGTCTGAAAACCAACACTGGCTCTTGTTCTCAAGTTGCAAATATGTCCCATATAAAGGAAAATGTAAAAGCATCCCTCTGGTATCTACTACATTTGAAGTATAGAATTAATATTGTTGAATTTCCAAAGTATTGCAAACATGCATGTATGCATGTATGTGAATGTGCAGAACATACCAAAGATACTAGAAATCAAAGATAGTCCTGTGACCATCACACCAGGCCAGCTCCAAGGCATTAATCAGTCCAAGTGACTGGTAAGAAACTTCCCAGTAGGCATAGGGATAGGTAAGGAAAGTCTTAGGAAAATCAGGAAGTCTAGCAGAAACAAAATAGAAAGGATCTGGGAAAAACAAAACAAACAAAACAAAAGATGTCTTTGAAATGTAAATTCTTGGTAGTAAATTCCTAGAGCTACAGACAGGATGCAGAAACTCAAGAGGAGGGAAGATGGGGTTGCAGAAAGGTGGTGAAGTAGAGTCTTGAGTGTGAGGTAGATGTAGACTATTCAGAAAGAGATGTCAGAAAGAAGCTGGGAGTTAAGAGTTGCATGGTCCATACACCCAGGCAGAACAAGCAGATCCCACAGTGGGTAATGTCTACTGAGATCTCCTGCGTAGTATTTACGGATTTACTATTCACTGCTCTCCCAAGAGGTAAGCCCTGTCTTAACTCATTTCTTAAAAAAATTTGTAATTAGCTAAAAAAAAGTTTAAATCATATCAAGTCATTATAAAAATTTAGAACATAAACATGGAAAGAAGAAAAAAAGAACCATTAAATAACCTTTTTGTTTTAAAATTAATGTTTATGGCAAATTGGAAGCAATTTAAATATATATCAAGAGGAAGTCAGTAGCTTCATAAAAAGGGAAAGCATGCAAAACCTAGGTGAAGTAGAATCAAGAATCCACAAAACATGATGACAGCAGGAAAGCACAATAAACCTTACAGCAGTGTTTGGTATGAGAACAGCCTTTCTCAAGCAGCTAAGAGTTAGCATTCTCTTTCAAATTGATCCATTCCTATCTCCCTGTACAAAGCTCAAGTCCAAGTGGATCAAGCACCTCCACATAAAACCAGATACACTGAATCTAATAGAAGAGAAAGTGGGAGAAAGTCTTGAACACTTGGGCACAGGAGAAAAGTTCCTGAACAGAACACCAATAGTTTGTGCTCTAAGATCAAGAATCGACAAATGGGACCCCATAAAATTGTAAAGCTTCTGTAAGGCAAAGGACACTGTCAATAGGACAAAACGGCAACCAACAGATTGGGAAAAGATCTTTACCAATCTTACCTCCGACAGAGGGCTAATATCCAATATATACAAAGAACTCGAGAAGTTAGACTCCAGAGATCCAAATAACCCTATCAAAAAATGGGGAATAGAGCTAAACAGAGAATTCTCAACTGAGGAAACTCGAAGGGCTGAGAAGCACCTAAAGAAATGTTCAACATCCTTAGTCATCAAGGAAATGTAAATCAAAACCCTAAGATTCCACCTTACACCAGTCAGAATGGCTAAGATCAAAAACTCAGGTGACAGCAGATGCTGGCGAGGATGTGGAGAAAGAGGAACATTCCTCCATTGCTGGTGAGATTGCAAGCTGGTATAACCACTCTAGAAATCAGTTTGGCATACCCTCAGAGAAATGGACATAATACTACCTGAGGACCCAGCATATACCCAGAAGATGCTCCAACATATAAGGACACATGCTCCACTATGTTCATAGCAGCCATATTTATAATAGCCAAAAGCTGGAAACAACCCAGATGTCCCTCAACAGAGGAATGGATACAGAAAATGTGGTACATTTACACAATGGAATTCTACTCAGCTATTAAAAATAATGACTTCATGAGACTCGCAGGCAAATAGATGGAACTTGAAAAGAGCATCCTGAGTGAGGTAACTCAGTCACAAAAGAACGAACATGGTTTGTACTCACTAATAAGTGGATATTAGCCCAAAAGTTCGGAATACCCATGATTCACTTCACAGCAAGTGTTAGACTGAGCATGAGGTCCCAGATGGAGGAGTTGGAGAAGGGACTGAAGGAGCTGAGGGAGTTTGCAGCCCCATGGAGAGAGCAACAGTGTCTACTGGCCTGACCCCCCCACCCCCCATGCTCCCAGAGCCTGGACCACCAACCAAAGAATACACATGGAAGGACCCATGGTGCTGGCCACATATGTGGCGGAGGAGGGCCTTGTTAGCCATCAGGGGGAGGAGAGGCCCTTGGGCCTGAGAGTGTTAGATGCCCCAGTATAGGGAATGCCAGGGAGGGAAGACAGGAGTGGGTGGGTGGGTGGGGGAATACCCTCATAGAGGCAGGAGGGGGGATGGGATAGGGGATTTCCAAAGGGGAGACCTGGAAAGGGGAAAACATTTGAAATGTAAATAAAGTATCAAAAAAAAAAAAAAAAAAGAGTTAGCATTCTCCCTCTTAAATATCTGAGTAGATAACTGAAGCTAATGTGATACCAAGGGCGAGTTAAATGCTGCTTCATGTAATCTCTTAGGAAGGGAGAAAATCTAGATCCTACAGCACTTAAAATCAAAGGGGTTGCACACTAGATTAAATTGTAATGCAATCAATAAAGTCAGCAGGACCATATGAATTATTCCAGAATAGTTCCATGCTGTCGGGTTTCATATATATCTGTAACAAGCTATGTGGCAGAGCTTCCTTCCCAGGCAACAGGGGACTGTGTGCAGATGGAAAATTCTACCAGCAGGGACTGGTAGTGGAGTGGGTATGGTCTTTCTGCACCTGAAAGGCTTTAATTAAAAGGAAATTAGAATCAAATTCTGAGCTGAAGTCTGGGGTGGGCCCAGGAAGGAAATGACACATCTTGTCCAAGAGAAACAAGCTTAAAACAACAACAGCAGCAGCAGCAGAAGCAGCAGCAGCAATGACAACCACAACAACAACTTCCAAAATCCCAGAGCCAGATTTAAAGGGATAGGTTACATTACAGAGCTCCTAGCAAGATGGAGTCTGAGAAGAGTGACTCGGAGGAGTCCAGAAGTAATGGGATATAGAGGGCATCAAAAGTTTGCAGGGTGACTCTCATAAAGGTGAGGAGGAAATATGATGCTCACTTATCTAAGCAAACAAATGAAAGTTGTCTCATTAATGCAAACAGAGTAAGTCCCAAGAGTTTACATAGAATGTTTTCAATGCTTGATCACTAATGATCAAACAAAGGAGAAAGGAGTTCTTTCTTTAAACATTTTTATTGGAAATGAAGATACAGTGTAGGGGGATAAATCAGTTATCTAGCATGTGCAAGGCCTTGACTTCCATTCCCAGTGTGCCAAACACAATCAGAAATGAATCAGCTTGATTGAAGTACTCTTAATATGTAGAAAACATACATATGCAATGTGTACAATTTGATATACCTTATGGCAAGAGCTGTCTGCTCCTCTGATTATGAACTGTGGACGTCCATCATCACAGTTAAGATGTCTGCTTTCTGTTATATTGCAAGTCCTTGCTAGTCCTGTAGGGCAAGCTGAAGAGACAAGGCATTTATTTAGACAAGAGGGGCAAAGATGACATCTCATGGACAATGTCAAACCCCAAGAGATGTACAAAACATGGCCAAGAACCAACAGGTATACTTAGCAAGGTCAAGCCACAAGGTCAGTCATTCTCCAGAGACATTGCTTTTGTATATTTTAGCAATGACCAAGGATGGAGCAAACATTTTAAAATGTAACATTTATATTATATAAGACCTCAACTTATATCTCATAACTAGCCTAAAAATTCACCTAATATAAACCTATAATATAGAGCTTAAAAAACCCCTCTTGGAACCAAACAGGAGAAAGTCTTCACAATCTTGGCTTAAGAAATGTATTCTTAAATATTACCAAATGCACAGTCCAAAGTGAGCAAAAGCAAACTCAGTTTCATCAAAAACTAAAAGTTTGTTCTTCATGGGATATTGAAAAATAAAAAGGTTAAAGGATAAATCTCACACTGGGAGAAGATATTAGAAAATGGCATATTTGACAAAGAGCTTGAAACCAAAATACGGGGGAGGGGGGACCTAGAAAATTCAGCTGTAAGAAAACATAAGTCAATAAAAATAGGCAAATGACTCGAACCAACATTTCACAGAAGGGTAGGGGAGTGGAAAATAACCCTGGGAAGGGAAGAACTCATTTGTTATTTGGGAAATGAGGTGAAAAACAGAGTGGGCTCTGCTGTGTCTACTAGAACTACCCCTTCTCCCAAATGTATTGAAAATGATAAGAGTTACCAAAGAAGCAGAGGCACTGGAAATCTCCTAGGCTGCTGTCAGCAGTGCATCATGGGACGAGCACGTTGGCTGTCTCTTGCAAAGTCAGTTATAGATCTCCCGTGGGTCTCACTTTTAGCCACCCAATATGAAAATTTGTTTTCAAGCAGAAACTTCTACAGGGATGCTTAAAATAGCATTATTCAAAATCACCAAAAGCTAGACCCAACTTCAAATTACTTTGGTGGGTAGGTAGTCTACTCAGGAGAACACTCCTCGCAGATACAAGTAACAGAGGATTAATCCACAAGACAATAAAGAATCTCAAACTCACTGCGCTAATTGAAAGAAGCCCTCCCACATGGATCATCCATCAAGGGGGAGGGGGAGAACCATAGACTTTTTTTTTCTCAACTATGTTCCCTTTCCCCCAGATCTCTCCAGCTTGTGTCATGTTAAAAACCTACCCAGCACATATGTATCCTCACATGGTATCTTTTTCTGCAGGTTTATTCTGTTCTCCAGGATAATCCACATATACCTTCTTTAGCAGGATTGCTTGGCCATTTTCCATAATAGCCACGTCCTGAGAACAAAAGCTGCTTGGCCACTTAAAAGCTCTAGAATTTCACTTCTGGTGTTAGTATTCTATGACTGTGACAAAATACCCGAGGCAATCAACTTATAAAGAGAGACAGTTTTCAGTATTTAATCAGCTGGCTCTGTTGCTTTTTGGGCCACTGTCAAAGGAGCATATCAAGGTGGATAGCATTAGAACAATGGTACTCACCTCATGGCTAGATATGAAAGACTAAGGAAGGATCTTTCATGAACATAGCCTCAAAGACTGGATTTTCTCCCATCAGACTCTACATTTTATATGTTGCACCATGTCTCGATAACAATGTAGGTTGGAGACCAAATCTTTAACATGTGGACCTTTGAAAGACACTTATACAGACCACAGGGCTTATTATAGTGGATTGAATGAGAATGGCCCCTATAATCTCATATGCTTAAATACTTGGTCCCCCAGTTGGTAGAATTATTTGAGAAGGATTAAGAGGTGTGGCCTTGTTGGAGGAGGTATGCATTAGGGGTGGGATTTGAGGTTTCCAAAGACTGGCACCATTAGCAGTGTGCTTTCCCATCTTGCAGATGGAATGTGAGCTCTCAGCTGTCCTTGCTGCCATGACTTTGTTCTGTCATCAAAGACTTTAGCCCTCTGAAACCATAGGCTCACCGAGATGCTTTCTTCTATAAGTTGCCTTGGTCATGGTGTTTTGTCACAGCAAAAGATAAGTAGTGATGAGGCTCTCTTATCCAGATGAAGTAGAATTAAAATGGCCTCCAATATTTGGTGGGAACATAACCTCTTTATGAGGGGATATTGACGTAAACACATGAGAATTTTTGGAGAGGCTGTAGGGACAAGATGGATGAAGTTAGTGAAGACAGTAGAGTAAGATTATGTGGGTCATGTAGGCTACTGTGCTAAGTGTGTTTTTAATACGAGCACATTAAGGAGCCATGGAAGATTTCAAACAGAGAAGATATGCTATGAATTGTCTTTTTAACTGGTGATATTGACTACTGCTGAGTCATCATATTTATGAATTAGCGACCTGAATATGGACACTATGATAAATCAAATGCAGAAATGGCAAGGATATATTCCATTGTGA
Source organism: Rhynchomys soricoides (assembly GCA_019843965.1). NCBI lineage: Eukaryota > Metazoa > Chordata > Mammalia > Rodentia > Muridae > Rhynchomys > Rhynchomys soricoides. The sequence continues at coordinate 1,013,866 of JADRCH010000103.1, forward strand.
TTAGTTGTAAAAACATTCAAGTCACAGATTTTTCACATACACACAGCTCATTCACTCCATATTTGAGGCACTAGCATGTTAGTGTGTCGGGTACTTTGGCTTAAAAGGCACATGAACATAATAATCATTAAATGAATTCTTTTTTTCAGTCCAGTGAAACCAAGAACGAAGTTTAAATATCTCTAGGAGATACAATCTCTATTTTTTCTCTTCCATAAGTCAGTTTCTGAAACTATAATGCTGTTGATTGTCTTTTAAGGAGGAACTAAGAGAGTAAGCCTACTTTAGGAAATGAGAAAGTGGCAGGTTATAGAGGGTACGCTGTGGAGGTCTGTGCCTTTAACTGCATGGCCTGGGAGAGATTGAAGAATGACAGAGAGATCACTGTGCAATGATGATTGATAATATGTGTGGGTGCCAAAGAAGCCCCCAAACTATGAAAACAGATTTGGTTCAGAAGCATCCCTGCACATGTGTTAGACATGTCTCTTCTTGGAAATAAAAATCACCATAATTCAATGAGCATTTGTTATGTGATGAACATTGCCAGTATCTGTGGCACACATGGCAGAGATACTAGCACAATTAAAAAAATTGAGGGATGGACAACTGAAGCTGGGATTCTGGGCCCATCTCAGCTATTGCCAGGGTATATAGAAAGTAAATTCATGTACCCTTTATGGCCACGTGCTTTCTGATTACACGCACGACTGTTGGCTATGACATCAGTCTGTGGAATTTGCAATCTCCAACAGCCGTGAACAAAACTTGCAACAATGAGAATGAGGAAATGGACTTCCTGTGAAGTCTGTTCTACCCATGGTTGTGGGAAGTAAGCAGCCCACTTCCCTGAAAGTCAAAGCTAGAGCAAGCTGGGCTATAAGAGACAGATTGAAAAGGCTTGCTTTCAACTTTGTTCTTATTGATTAGACAAGGGTGGTTGTGCTTATGATTAAACACTGAAACTGTGAGTCCCATGTTACAAACGATCCCATGTTCTTTTTGTGCTGATGGATGTTTCTGAGGCTGTTAGAACTGAATTCCCACCTGAGACTGTATGAGCACATATGTTAAGAGAGAATGAACTTTAAAGAAACACTCTGCTACTAAGAACACCATTGTTTGATAAAGATAAATGAAGATCCTCTATAAACTGAGTGAAGGAAAATCCACTCGTAGCTCTCTTCACTCTCTACCCTTATAAACGCTTTCAGGATGAAATGTGGGCATTGCTTGTGTGCCTTTTGCCTCAATTTTCCAAATCCACCTTATAACAGACTTGAAACCAATAGGTTATGAGGTGTGATATATTTCAAGTCTGTGTTGAGATCTTTTCCAGTGACCAGAAGATTTCTCTTGCTGACCTATTGATTTCACACCTGTACATGTGGCAGCTACTCTCATCTTATTGCTAGAGTTAGGTTTAGAACTATCATTTCTACACGTGAGTAAATGTATGAGATGGAAGTCACGTACAATAAATACTGAATCACACTAACTGTGATCTGGGATCAGCATGAGGACCTGCAGAGGCAGGACGAATGTGACAGATCTGATCTTTGTTTCTATGGTTCTTCTAGTCTAACTAGGGAGACAAAGAATGGGGGCTCAAGCATGAGTGCAACAAAAGGCAAAAGCAGAGAGCTGAGGCAGTGACAACTGGCACTGACCTGGAACCAATCAGTACTTGGGGATAGACAGGAAACCAAGCAGAATACAAGACTATTGTATAATGGCTAGGTTCTGTTCCTAAGAGGTAAGCTTGAAGTCCTTGGGCCGTTCGTGTGTGGTGGGTTTGTCTTTGTATTTATGGTGCTCCTTCAATTTCTTCTTGAATCTATGCTAGGAAATGACTTAGAAGATGACTCAGAACAAGGGCTGACCACCTCAAAACCAAGTGGTTCAATCATTAAGGCTTCATCCATGTGCTGCTAGTCTGACCTCAGGAGACTGGTTGGGTCTTAACGATTCAGTTATTCACATGGCCAATAACTTAGCCAATTGCTCTTATATGATAACACCTCAGTCAAAACTCTGGACTGCTGTGCTGCAGGTGAGTTTTCTAGCTGGTGATACACACTAAAGAATGTGGAAGGACATTAGTTATAATAGTCCTAAGGATGTGGATGCCCCACATTTGGGAACCTTCTACAGCTATTATATCCTGATTCGTAGCTTTTCTACATAGCCAAAACTGTAAGTATAGTGTTTCACTTATAGTGAGCTCCAGAAGCTGTTCAGTTGAATTGCTGGTCCCGGAGAAGACATGGGAATCCCAAGATTGGTAGCTGGTTAATCAGAAATGCAGATGGCCTGATAATCTCAGAGCTTGTGGCTGGTATCCAAAGGGAGGGGATTCTCATGGAGGACTGTGCTCAGGACCTGTGGAATTTGACCTGGCTCAGTAGTTAGTGTAGGAATTACATTGCAAAGCTCATAATAGGAAATCCAGTACTATTAACAAAATCAAGTCAGACTGAGGGTGCAGGGAGAGGGCACTTGAAAGCCAAGAATTGGACTCAGAGAGAGAACAACAACAGATGATGCACATTAAATGCTTGGGCTCTTTCAGAAAGCATTTTGTAGGTATCACTGCTGTAGGTATTCTGCCCTGTGGTGTAGGCTGCACTATTTTATTCATGAGTAATAAAAGTAAACACAAACCACAACAAATCAACCGACCTTGACTTGTGGCTCACCTGAAATTTGCCAAGTCCATTAACCTTGGAAAAATTGCAAGTCTTCATGACTTTAGTTTCCTTGGATTCAGCAAATCCCAGGTGATTCCCCGTTTCTAAGGCTTTGTGATTATATATAATTAACATGTGTTCTGAAAACTAATAGGTCATTAAAGTAGTCTCCAAAAACAAATTCGACTAGGATGTTCATAAAGATTTGAACGAATGTTCAAGTATCTACCACATGCTACCTGCTAGGCGGGACTTTGAAGAACCAGGGTTAATAAGATGTGCAGAGTTTCCTCTTAAAGCTAATAATCATTCCCTTAATACTGCAGCAATGGAGGCATCCTCTTATTTCAAAAGAGATTGCAATGAAGTAAGCAAACTGCGGGAAGGGGGCTAGATCAAAGAGCTAGCGGATTATCTGCACAGGAGTGGAAAAGGCTGGGGATGAGCCTTGTCTTACTGCTGGGAGAACAGAAAGTGAGTGAAGATGGGGTGTAATAGCCTGCGAGAGTCCAGTGGCTTTGGCCAGGTATAACCATCACATGGAACAAGTCCCAACAGCAGGAAACATGAGAATATTACACACAAGTAATAAGGGAGCACACTCAGAGAGTTGGGAGAGTTTAAGCAAGAAAGAAGATGAGAGGGACTAGATAATGCATGGTAAACCCAAAGAAAGCTAGGCTAGGGCCAATGGGTGGATCTCTAGAGCCACTGGGGGGAGGGGTGTTTGTGTTCAGATACGATTCACCCTGTACTTCTCCGGCAGGCTCTCAGACTAGGAATAGGCCTCCAGGAAGGTTCTGGTACTCTAGGGTTTGAGAACCTCTAGTTTATCCAGTTGTGAAAGCACAATGGCTGCTAATCACACAGAGGGAGCCAGCTGTTATCGACAATTATCCTTTTATTGGGCCAATATACTGATATGACATTGTTTCAGATAAACCAGCTTAGTTTCTGCAGTGGCGGATTTACAGTCTTGAGTGTCTTCTTCCGTCTGTGAATTTTTATCATCAGCAATTGTTGGCATCTGAAATCTTGGTTAGTTGGGAGGTAAGGTGTGCTTTTCTTTTAGTTTTAGCTCTCTCTCTCTCTCTCTCTCTCTCTCTCTCTCTCTCTCTCTCTCTCATGGGAGGTCAGCTCAGCCTCGTACCGTGAAGTGAAATCAGTCGGGTGCTGTTGGTGAAATCTCAAGGATGGGATGGAAGCTAAATTTTAGCCGTTAAAATCATTTGAGCTAACCAAGTAAATCACAAACTCCAGATTTTTGTTTAAAGGGGAGGAGACCAAGCCAGTGGATGTGCAAATTAGCTAGGCCATGACTTGCTGGCTCTCGTTCACTCTGTAAACAAAAGCAGGCCTGAATTCAATCAAACATTACTTGTTAAAGTAAACTAGCAAAAGGCTGGTGAAAATTAAAGTAGAACAGAAGATGGCTTTAATAATTTCATTCTCCAGCTCTTAGCTGAAAAAAAAAAAAAAAAATACCCACCATCCTAATCTGTGGGGCATGTCCTTCCTCTCAAAACATTAAACAGCATCGCAGTGGGGTTATTCATGTATTTAAAAATGTTACCTGTGGCACTGGGTGAGTGACTTCTGAACTCTACATCTGTGGGTTTGGTAATATTCTGGTAGGCTTTTAGAGGCTGCTTCAAGGGAAGAAACGGGATTGATTGGCTAGCTGAAGGTCTCATTGATTGACAGATAACACATATCTGGTATGCCGCACTTGTTTGAAGTGACACCGGGAGATTAGTTATTTCTAGACTCTTTGCTTTGGTCTTTAATCTATGCAGAGCTGTTGAGCTTATTCTTAAAACTGAGTAATGCCTGAGGGCTTTGCTCCATGAACTGAAAAAGAAGTGGACCATAATCTTATGCCTTTTCTCCCTCCTGCCCCCCCACAGAAAGTGTTCTGCTGGGGCTTAGATTCCCAGAGACTAGCAGCAGGAATACCACCCTGCTCCCCCCACAGAAAGTGTTCTGCTGAGGCTTGGATTCTCAGAGACTAGCAGCAGGAATACCACCCGAAACCCTTGAAATGGGAAGTCCAGAGGCTGAAAGTCCAGAAAGTACCCTACAAATGACTGGGCCAGGTAATAAGAACAGGACAGTGTGGCAGGTTTACAGAACCAGATTTTTCTATTGGGGGAATAGGTATAGATCCCAGCTGTCCACCTGAGCCATAGCAAGCCTGAGACCCCTCCCCTCTGTGAGCTTGATGGCCTTCCAGAACCTCAAGATGAATCGATTCGTTTCAGGCCTGGCTTGTCTAGGATGAAATTCTACCCACCCCAGAAGTTCTCCAGAGAATCCCCCCTGCTCCTTTGCTTTCCTATGTTCTCTGCATTGTTGACAATGAGGCAGACACAAAATAATTTAGCCTGAAAGATAACACACAGTAATGCCATAACAGCATTGAGCAAGAGTAGGTAAGACCTCACAGGTGCAAGGCACCTCGAATGAAACCAAAGCAGTAAGAAGCTCTTTGTTCTGATATAGACTCCAGGAGGCAAACCTCTGCTTGGCCTCATTGAATCAGCCAACACCAACAAAGAATGACTCAGGAGAACCCTGGGTGCAGCTTCTTGGCCTGTGTCTGTATTCAGGTGTACCAAGTCATAGAATAACTGCACTATACCTCCTCGAAGCTTTTACACACCTGAAGAGGATTCACTTAATGCTTAGTGATGACTGGGAAGTAATTACCACTTGGTTGTTAATAATTACCAATTGCAGGCCTATGTGATGGTGGTGAACTAAAGGAAGCCTACTTACGATTTCCTCTGGTCCCATGAGGGCTTCTTTCTAAGCCATCATGGAAATAGAAACCATAAGGCATAAGGTCCATCCTTTTAGCTATCACCAAGGTTGAGAGAGGAGCCTTCTCTCTCTCTCTCTCTCTCTCTCTCTCTCTCTCTCTCTCTCTCTCTGTGTGTGTGTGTGTGTGTATGTCTCTGTCTGTCTCTGTCTCTCTGCTCTTGAAGTGGATGGCTCTGTTTTGAGAACCCGCAAATGGTCATCTTCCATCCTGGTACTTGAAGATGGCTTTGACCCAACAGTTACTATAGTGATGATGCTGGCAAAGGTATTTGGCTGCCCATTCACCTAGCAGAGGGAGCGAAGGTGGCCTGTGGGTATCCTTTTGCTTGATTACTGACCTCTCAGGGAGGTCAGGACCCCTGAGTTTTCCCATGTTAAACCTCAGGTTTTACTCTTTTGTGTCTATCCCACTGCCTAGAGACTCAGCACGTCACTTTTTCTAGTGTACATTGTTTGTCTGAAAACACACCTGGAGAGCTGCCCGGGTTGGGAATGACTTAAATTACAAAAAAAGCACAGCTGTCTCTAACAGCTCTAGGAGTTCATGCAACGAGCCTACAATTTATTGAGTAGGATTAGATGCTTATTGCCTATGACACTTTAAATACCATTACATTGAAGTTTATACAAGAAAGTCCAAGTTTAAAACTGGGATCCTAGCAGTAACAGCTGGGCCATTTGTTTATGTGATGGGCAGGAAGGGGAGACTTCTGTAATCTTTGTGTTTGGCTTCAGGATTCTGCTTGGGTGGGGGCAGGCGAATGCAGCTCATTTCGGATTGTCAAGCTGCACCGAACACCCCGCCAGCTAATTCATCCCTCATGCGAAGATCTCTGCCAAGCTTCCTCTTGTTCCTCACACCTGACAAAGCTATGCTTGAAATACTGTAGCCCACCTCAATGAAGGCAAGGGCTCTGTCGCTAGCTAGCTCACAGCTCTCTCCCCCAGGCGGCTCACATTCCGCATTTTGTTTCTAGCATGAAAGACTTTGTTTTAAATCATAATAGCAACCAGGCTGTAGTCACATTAGAGCGCACATGGAGAACTCGCACGAAGTCATGTGTTTTGGATTTGACATTCTGATTTATGGTTGTGTGCTCCAGTTACACAGCTGCGAGCTCATTTTCCGACAAAGATGTTTTCTATTTTTCTATTACTCTGCTTCACCCCGTCTTTATGTTGGGGAAAATGAAAGCCACCAGGTGAAGTCATAACAGAAGTACAAATGTTTTCGTGTTTGGGTTGGAGAGCGTAATAAATAGTGGATACCAGCATTCCAAACACAGCTTGTTAGTTTTGAATAAAAGTATAAAGGGGGTTGCTTACTTAATGTAATCACAAGTTAAAGAGATCCATGGGAATTTGTCCAACCCAGAATCATCCTACAAATGTTCCGTGCCCATCACCTGATACCAATTTCCCAGGGAGAACATGGTAATACTCCATTTTAGATATGTAAGTGAACCCAGCTTCCTCTTTAGAGTGCTTAATTCACCAAGCCCAAGAGATCCAGCACTGGGAACTTGTAAAGGCAGGCTTTGCCAACCTGTTCTCTGTGGAAATGAAGCTGGTGAAGCAAAGACACATGGTCACACAGTGGCTGGGGGCAGACTTCAGACAATAGTTCAAATCTCCTTGTCTGCCACCCAGTATGCTCCTGCTATCTAAATGCACACTGAATAGCACTTTCCATGATCAACTGGATACTTCCACAAAAGAACATTGTAAATGAGATTTCTATTAATGGGAAGTAAGAAAATCCATTCTACTGTTTGGTAGTCCTCGTTTTTAACCTGTTATTGTTGTTGTTGTTACATGTGGTGGAAACTAAGCCCTACTCCTGGCTCGCCAGTACAAATCACACAATAATCTACTTTGGTTTCACTCCTGAGGGATATGACTAGCAAGAAATTATAGCAGTCTTGAATGCATATGTATCAAGATGTATAGATTCTATTTTTACAACATTTGAATGATTCTAAATATAGCTATTTTTGCAATTCAATAAATTCTTGATGAAGAAATGAACATTACACACATAGGACATTTTATGAGTATATAGCATAAAGGCATGTGTGGTCCAAGGTGCCTGACTGACCTGAGAGTCTCCACGAGAACAGGAATAAATTAAAATTCTGTTGCTTGAATCATTAGTATTCTGGTGCCTGCTTTTCTGTCATATAGACTCAGTCTTGTAAAAAAAGGATGTTTAGTTTTTGAAATTTTACTGTGTATGTGTGGTACATGTGTATATTACTGTGGGTGTGTCCACATGTTCTCTTGCACCTGTGTGCGTGCACGTATGGAGTCCAGAGGTTGACACCTGGTGTCTTTCTCCATTGCTTTTCACCTTCTTTTTCTTGAGACAAGGTCTCTGGCTGAACCTGGAGCTCACTGATGGGCCAGGCTGGCTGGCCAATGCTCACTGTCATTAAACACGAAATGGTGAAAGTATAAGGAATTAGTAACCACCTTTTCTTTCCTTTCTCTTTGTCCTTCCCTGTTTCTTCCTCTCCCCCACCTTGTGTCTTCCTCCCCCTTTCTTCTTTGTTTCAAGGTGAGAACCTGGAACATCTAGGAAAGTTGACATCAAGACAGAGTGGAGGCCAGAGAGAAATTCCTTTGACATGGACTAGACTATTGAATCAGGCTTCTGTTGATGAATCTCACTTTAGTCAAGTGAACAGTTTCTTAAAAATCCCATTCTGGGCTTATTCCACACACAGCAGACAGGGTAGAGAAGTAGAAAGGCAGTGTGCCCATAATTCTCAAGACAATCCCCTAGGGACCGGCGCCTTTGTAGAATCTCTATTTCCTGATGAGGATTTGTGTAGTGTCTGGCAGAGTACCAATCATAGTGGCGCTAATACACCATATAGTGACAAAGATGACAGTGGTACCATTGATTGATGACTAGAGTTTGGGATAGAAAGAGCATTTGGCAGATACTGTGAGGAGATGCTGAGAAACGTGTCTTTAGCTGACAAGATAAACTAGGAGAAGGTGATGCTGACTAGTAATTTAAAATTCTCATTCTGACATGTTTTGTCAGAATACTTATATAAAGAACTTTAGAATTTGTCTAGTTTTTTCCACTCAATATTTAAAAAGAAGCCTGCTTGAGTTTTTTCCCTTTATTTATTTATGTGTGTGTACATGGGTATGCACGTGCCACCACACATATAAGGACAAGCAAGGGAATCTGTTATCTCTTTCCACTGTGTCGGTGACAGTGGATATGAGTTGATGGGGCCATCTTTGTACCCTTACTGCCCATTGTATACTGATCAGAGGAAGCTCAGTGAGGAACTAAGTAGACTTATGTCCAAGGCTCCTATATTTGCTTGTCATTTCCAAGGATGTAGGGTAGAATTTTGATGTGCAGCTTGCTATTTCCCAAAGTGCCTAAGCCTCAGGCTTCACTAACACAGGTAACAGGTTGGCTTCTGCTCCTTCCTGAACACAGAAGCAAGGGAAAAAACCAAATCCACTTTAATGTGACCCTCCAATCATGGGGACCTTTCCGGGGTGAGAATTTACATACCACTCCCATCTTCCCATGGGCAGAGAACACAACATTCAGAACAGCACCTTCTACTCTCACCAGAGACAAAGTAAGGTACTGGGCAGCCTTTCCTGGTTAATAGACAGAGCCATGGGCTGTCCAAACCAACAGTCAGGACTCCTGACGCTCATCATAAGTCCTGGGAAATGGGGATGGAGCATGTGAACATGGTAACACCAGGCAAAGAACCCATGCCAACAGGAAGAAAATGAGTCTAATAATGCCAGGCAGACTTCATCTTCAGCAGGCTCTACAATGTCCTCTCAGTTCACGGAAAGGCTTACAGTTGGCACCACTGACTTTGCTTGTCTTCTGCAAAGGTAAGCTTCAAGCTAACTGTGCCATGCCACCCATCTGTCCTGAAAGCCTTAGTTGCTGATGAAGACAGGAAGTATGTAAATAAAGACATCATCAGCTTTCAACTTTGGAAAGCAATTACAGTGTGAGCCCTCCGACTTCTAAGCTTACTTGTGCATATTAAAACTCTTTTCATAACAGAACCTATGGTATCTCTTATACTGTATTTGCATATTATCCTATGGTTTGAATATATAAATATTTACTTACCCATCTTTTTACTAATGCAAGTTTTGCTATTGCATTCAGTGCTATTATGCATATTTTATGCATTGACTGTTTACTTGTTTGTGTCTGGATTTCCCTAAAAACAGTGAAATTGAATCTATAGACTTTATATTGCAATGGCAACTCTGAGACCGTACTCCAAAGTAGCAACCCTGGGTTACAACTTTAACACATGTGATGGTAACTAGTGCCTACCAAGTTGTTAATAGGCACTGCTATTGATTCTTTTAAGTAAACATTTTGGTATCTTTATAAAGATCCTCAAAAAAAAATCATAAATAATTTATATTTAAGTGTACCTTATCTAGTATATTGAGATGTTTTGGACTGAATAAGGTAAACTTCCCATTTGAGAGGCAACACAGTCATGTGTATTTCTGTCTGAATGAACTTTATGTTACAGTCACATCAGATACATCTAAATACATCTACTAGATCTAAGTTAAATGTATTTACTTTTACATGCATCTTTTTAGCAGCTACTGTCATCTCAAACCTCTGTGTAGATTAGATGGTAAATCAGATGTAATTTTGATCTTTGGGTATTTCAGCAGTTAATGCTCTTTGATAGACAGAACAGTAAAGATGATGGAGGAAGTATCTCACAAAAGGCAAATGGCGTACAAACAAAGATGATCCAGAAACTTCAGGGGGGAATTCCAAATGCAAGCTCCTCCGAGAAGACTTCACAGTAGGTACTGGTAGACTTTAAAGTTGATGAGTGACAAGATAGGGAGAAACACCTTAAAGATGCAAGCTGGGGGTTAAAACCTGGGAGATGAGCCTGGGTAGGTGACAGGGTCTAGGAAAGACATTGTGCTGGCCAAGCTTGCTAAATGGCAGAACACTAACTGTAAAACCTCTCAGCTTGCTCATTTAAAACCGATGATCCCATCTTTTAGCCAGTGGCTGTAATGAAAATATCTGGAGTATGTAACCTGGAAGGTTCCATTTTTAACAATGTCCCTAAGATTGAATTGTTCTTAAAATTTACCAAATTAAAAAAAAAAAATACTCTTTTAGGCAGCGGTGAACCTTTTAAAAATCTTGATTCTTCTTGGAGGAGACTAAGTGAATCCGAATCAACTGTTTAGGAAACAGTGTGCAGGTGACTAGAGAGAAGAAAGGGAAATGATCCTGAAAGAAGTTCTTCTGGCTAGATAGATGCCCTGGGGACTGTGCTACCGTAGGATGTGGGAGGCTCAGAGCAGCCTGGTCAAAAGCAGGGATGCATTAGAACCATTTAAAACCAATATCAGTCTTAGTGCTCTCTGGAGGAGGCATAATTAGGAATGTAAAAGTCAGGTTACCTCTGATTAGTGAAGAACAGAGTGAAGGGCGAGTCCATTAGAAGCTACTTGTAAGACATTCACACTTTTAGAAAGTTGCTTTGATGACTTTGAAGGGGACAGGATGGGGAGAAAGCCAGCAAAACCAGTTCCTACTTCAAAGACCCATTACCAGTGTTTATCTTTTTAGGGCAATACACTTAATGTTTTGAGTGGCACTAAAAGGAACTTGCAATTTGAATATGACCGATTTGGCCATTTGCAGGTAAGGTAGGGCTTCAGATTTACTCCATATGATGAGTCAGTTAATACTTTTGAAGTTCTTTGAATCTGCTTGTTTGTCTTTATATTTTTATTTACATAATTTCACACACTCAATTTCATGCACTTTCAAATGTATTCGAGACATCAGCGCTGATGGTCACTATTCGGAGGGAACTATGATAGGAGCCCTTTTGTTCCCTACTTGGAAATAAGGCAAGGTTAAGTGTTTTCCTTTAACAATACTAGAAACCAGATTTTCCAAGTCCTAAGCCAGGATTCATCCTTGAAACTCCTTGAAGAAAATTAAAATATGGTGGAGATGCACTTAGATTAGAGTGATGATTGTGCCCTGCAGATGCAACATTTGGAGAACTACTTCTGCCTGGAATGGGGAAAGCGGCACACAGAGCATTTTGTCTGTCTGTCTGTCTGAGGGGGAGGAAGAAGAGGAGGAGGAGAAAGAGGAGGAGGATGGGAAGAAGAGGAGGAGGGGAGAAAAGAGGAGGAGGGGGGAAAAGAGGAGGAGGAGGAAGAGAAGAGAAGAAGAAGAAGAAGAAGAAGAAGAAGAAGAAGAAGAAGAAGAAG
>JADRCH010000103.1:1025676-1041364 GCA_019843965.1 Rhynchomys soricoides
AGAAGAAGAAGAAGAAGAAGAAGAAGAAGAAGAAGAAGAAGAAGAAGAAGCAGCAGCAGCAGCAGCAGCAGCAGCAGCCATGGCTCAACAGGAAAAGGTCCACTGTTGAACGAGCCTCAGAAGCTCCCTGCTGAGAGGGCTTTAGGTGCTATTTTAACTACTGATGACAACCACTGAAGTACAGGATGACTTCCTTCTAAAACATTGTCCTCTGAGCATAAGAGCTATTGCCATTGTCATCAGAGTAGCTGTGACAGCTTACAAGAAAACCTCAGAATCGGGCCTGCTGATGCTCTATCACCAGGGAAGGGGTAGGGAGGGTCATTAGCCCTCCTTCCTACACCCCCCTCCAGCTGAATCTAGTTCTGCCTAAAGCTTTGGCTCTAAGCTCTCGTGGTCCCATGGTCTCAAGAGGTGATAGAGTATGGTATAAGATAACTGAAGTAGAAACTGGACACTCTCTATGTAGCTATGAGGAAGTCATTATACATAATTGGGGTAAGACTTTTTGGTGGTATGGTTTCTTTGGGGGTTGCCTGAGCTCCTGTAAGTAACTCATGCTCTGTAATGTAAGCTTTCCCATGCTCTGTAAGTTGGCTCAGTCCACTCCTTGGCTTTCTGAGTTGGACTCTGGCGTCATCCTTTGGTCTGTTGTTGGTGCTCTATCTGGGGTCAATGGCACTCACGCACGTCTCCCTTGGTTCAGTTTGGCAATAGTTCTCTATTCTTCAATAGAGGACAAATATGAGGGAGGCACAGGAACAGAAAGATGTGCTAGTGATAGGAAAGGGCTTAAGAGAATTTTGGAGGATAGATTAATTGCAATAAGCCAAGTCCAAGAAACCATAAAGGAACCAGGAGTTGAACGTGTGTGGTCTTCCTGCCAACAACTGAGAACCATTCTGTGTTCACACTTGGAAACTGATAGGTTGTGAGAGGGGGAGATCAAGTGGATTTAATTGTACAAACGTGGTCTCTTGGAGATGCTTGAGTTTATATTTGCAAGTTGCTTTAAACTACATTTTAAACTAAGAAGGAGTATGGGGTGAAATTAGCATGGTGTCAGGCCAGCCACTAGGAGGGAAATTCACAGCTGGAACCATACACAGGGCTCACACCTGTGTACGCATTCAGTTACACAGCTCTAGAGTCAATAACATCAAGTATTACTATCAGCACCTTGCTATTTTCAAAATGGTATTGATTCTTCCTCTAAGCCAATCTATGATATGCCAATCTGTGAATATTCATGCCGATATCACTTCAGGCTCTGAAAACATAAATGAAATCAGATGTGTGAAGATCTGGTGATTCAACCTGTTGGCCCTTCTTTGGAGCCAGACCTGTGCCAGTTTTCCTCTGTTGGTAGCTGGATCCACTGTGGGAAGAACTGAATTTTTTTTTTTTTTTTTTTTTTAAACAAACGGAGGTCTCAATCTGCCAGCAGCTCCTTCTGGCCCTTTAGAGATCAGAACTTTGGTTGCTTGGCCCCAAATCGACTTTGATTAATCACCAAGCCTCATTCTTCAGTAATTTCATCTGGATAAAACATTGTGGTTTTTTGTTCTACTTACCCAGGAGCATGTATCACTTTAGATGTCATTAAATAAGAACCATGTTTCCCCAGCAAGCTGGCTGCGGCAGTTAGCATGAGAATGTGTGTGCTATGACTGGCTGGCTTCTGAAGCCCGGCTTAGGAAGTCCTTGCTGATTGGAGAGCAATACAAAAGGAGAGTTTAAAACTCCATCCTTTTTTCTTTCTTATCTTTAGATCTCACTCCTCATAAAGTATTCCCCGGGTAATAAATGGGCTTATATATGAAGGGCAGCTCATAACAATATCTTTTAATATTTGACTAAAGCTGTTTTCTTCTTCTTCTATTTTTGGTATGTGTGTTGTTTTAGTCTGCATGCTGCTGGAAAGGGGAAATTAAAACCAGAGCATGTAGCTTCATAGACTAGCTATGATTTGCTTTTTAGAGATATTTGTCTAGGAAGTAAATCTTGAAAATCAATATTAATCTCCAAAGAACTCCTAGGGTTTTCAATGAATGTGCAAACACAGTTAACTTTTGCTTTTGTTTTTAATAAAACTGAGGAGCAAGAGGTCCAGAAGGCCTGATGCAAGCCTTACAAAATTAGCATGTGAAGACAGAAGTCAGCCAAGAGGAAGACTTGAACACACTCTTTTGAACTGACCAAGGCACACTTGTACTAGTATGTTCAGAGGTGACCACAGAACTATATGTAGACAGAGCCATCTACGCAAATGAGTCCAAAATCTCATGTCATTCGAATGAGTCCTCAAAGCCCCTTGGTGCTCAGTGACATAACTCCCAACTCTTTGTGCTAAACTCTCTCTTTGCTCCAGCCCGTCTCTCACCACTGCCCTCCTGCCTGCCATGGACATATGTTATCTGTTAATACACTATCTCTGCTTCTTCAGTAACTTCATGTTGCTGCTCAGTTTCTTGTTTGAGCACAAAAGAACTGGAACACTAGTGTCCGCTCACTGAACCCAGAATATAAGCTGAGAACCCCAATGAAGCCCATGCTTACATTAGATCAGGCTGTAGAAGTTCAAGGTCCTGTGCTTATCCCTAAAACAACCTCACTTGACCAAGGAGGCTAGACACATAAAATGGTGACTTAAAATATTCTGAAACTCAGTAGAGAAGGAACAGAGGTAACACTAACTGGATCTGAATCTTTGGGAGGGAGTGCCATTCCAGACAAATGACTTCACCACTCTGTGCGGCATTTCCCACCTGTAAAATGGGGACAGTGAGGTTAATTACACTTCTAATGTTCTTAGATCTGGATCAGTGCTTAGGAAGGTGTGAAGGATCAAAGAGGGGGTGTTGGAAGAAAGGGGTTTCTTTGAGTTAGAATGCTAAGAAGAATTTCATGGACCATTAACCCATTAATTTTGGGCATCAAATATATACATTAAATATATACATATACGTATACATACACATATATATATATATGGAGAGAGGAGAGAGAGAGTCTTCAAGTGGGCTTGGGAAACAGCTTAGTACATTTATTCACCCTTCTGGAGCCCAGGATGTATATTTTACTACCCTATACAACAAAAGTGCATCCACAAGTCTTCCATCTTATAATCAAAATTTTGTTTTAATTTTAAGAGAGGTTCATTACAAAATATCTAGAAAGAAAACAGAGAAGAAAATGTCCGGCTCTACCCCTGCAGACACTGTGCTGCACTTCATTTTTGTCTTTTTATTTTCATGTATATGTGTGTCTAGGTGTGTCTATGTCTCTGTGTGTGTCTATGCCTCTATGAATGTGCATGTCTGTGTGTCTCTCTGTGTGTTTATGTATGTGTCTCTGTGTGTGTCTGTATGTCTGTGTATGTGTGTACCTGTGTATGTCTGTCTCTGTATATATGTCTGTGTATGTGTCTATGTATGTCTCTGTGTGTTTGTGTGAGTGTGTTGTGTCTGTCTGTATTTCTGTGTGTCTATATGTGTGTGAGAGAATGTGTCTGTCTAGATATCTCTGTCTGTCTGTCTCTCTCTCTGTCTCTGTCTCTGTCTCTCTGCTTTGTCTCTTTCTATATGTCTCTCTCTCTGTGTGTGTGTGTGCATGTGTGCACTTGCACTCATCTTTTCCCATGTGGAGGACAGAAGCACTGAGTGTCCTTTAGCACACTCTGCCTTGGGTTTTGGGGACAAGGTTTCCCAGTGAGCCTGGAATTCTCCTGACTGGTTAGAGTGACCACCATTAAGCCCCAGTACTGTCCTGTGCTAGGATTATCAGCACCACATCTGGCTTTTTACCTGGATGCTGGGATGCAAACTCAGGTAAGCATGTTGTGCAGCAGGGACTTTGCCAACTAAACTGTCTCCCCGGCCCACTCGAACACTTAAAAATAGTATATCATGGGTGCCTTGTTTGCACGTATATCTATGCATTATGTGCATGCCTGATGTCAGCAGAGGCCAGGAGAAAAGCATCATGTCTCCTGGGATTGAATTACTGTGAGAGGCCATGTGGATTCTGGGAATTTATCCTCTGGAGGGAGAGCCAGTGCTTGTAGCCTTTGAGCCATCTCTCTCCAGTCCTGCCTTCAAGACGTTTAATGTTGCAGCTTAAAATGATTTCAGAGAGATTATATTAATTTACACTTTTGAGCAACGTTTTGGAGGTTACATCTTGCTCTATAGCCACCAGAATTATTATAGTTGTCCTTGTGTTTGTAAGAGATTGCTTCTAAGACACCACCTGGAAGTCCAGACCTGGCTGCACAAGAACCTTATATGACATGGCGATGCTTGTAACACGTATATGCTTCTATTTGCAAAAGATCAGCTTTAGGTTAGTGATAGTGCCCAACCCATGTTAATGCCCTATCAATAGTTGCTATATTATTACATCATCTAGGTGTGACAATTAGGAAAAACCTAAAATGGCATCTGTATGTAAACAGTACAAACAGGTACCCTTTACCCAGGTATTTTTGGTCTGCAGATGGTTGAGTCTATAGGTGTAGAAGCCTAGACTCAGAGGGCTGATGCACCACGATTTTAAAATATGGTCTAGTTTGTTAGTAGGCCAGAGCCTTTTACCTAGCCTTGCTTGCTAGTAATAGTGTAAGTTTTGACTGACAAATTAAAATCAAATATGTTTAAGAGATACAATGAACTTTCTAATGTATGCATGCACTGTAAAATAATCCCCACTGGCTAATTAACATCCACCAACTCCATTGTACAAATTGTTCATTCCTTCTGTGTGTGGGGTATAGTGTGATGGCTGTTGGTCCTATGAACTCGCATGAACTCCTGCTATTAACTCTTCATGGGATATGTACCAAATTACTTCCTTTTTATGCATGTATGTTTTCCATTCTTAATGTAGTCTGTTTCTAAAGTCCCCCTTCCCCCACTTGTGATTTCTCTCTATTGCTTTTAGGTTTTGATATTCTAAAATTTAGTTTGCCTTCTCCTTTTCCAAAACTGCATAAGAGATTCAACCTTTACCCAGAACAGGTGTTGGCTTCTCTCCACCATCATGGATTTATTTCTCTTTATCTGCTTCTTGAAAAGAGTCCACGTCAATCAATGGGAATCAGAGTAGACTTGGGAGACTTTCTTTGGTCAGTTCTACAGTTTTTACTCTTGGTTCCAGTCAGGGCCTCGAGACTCCATAACAAAGGCTGCAGCTATGTATGTCAGGGACATGGAAGAAGTGCCCATCTCCCCCCCACCTTTCTAGAAATGAAGAGGCATAATTGGCAAAGACTGAAATTTGAAATGACAGTTTAAAAAATCATAGTGTGTTTTGACTCAGTCTGCTGATGACAAACCTTTCTGTCCTTGGCTGTCAGGTTGCTGGCTAACCCCTTGGAATTGAGTTTAAAATGCACACACTGTCTCATTGCTCATAAAAATGTTCACACTGTGTCATCCCTCATTCCCCAGGAAGACAAGTTCTACCTTCTACCTAGTTTCTCAGCAGACTGCCCTCCAATAAGCAGACAGGGTGGAGGACTGCACAATCATATCGCTCAGAAAGTTTGATGTAAAGAGATTGTCTTAGCATTGTTTCCAAATTATTTTAAATGTCAGTCTAAAAGGCTTTTAACTTTTTTTTTTTTTTTTATTTTGAACGGAAGTATTAACCAGAACTGCCGGGGGCTGTTAGTTTTGAGAAAAGCAATACCGTGCCTTTTAAATTAGGTAGAAATTTTTATGATTCAAATTCTTCTCTTATTATACCCAGATGGCAAACACAAGCCGCTGTCTCTGTGCCTTGGTGGAAATCAACCATCAAGGGGTCCTTGGCTAGGTGATCTCTCGGAAAGGATCTGCCTGGTTGCCAGGAGCACCTTCCCTTTCGCCTTGGCCAGTGCTTCATCTTGGAGCATCACTACCTCGGTGGCCTGTAACTCCTCCAATAGTACTTCTCTTGTTGCACAGGCTGAAGGCATGGCTTCTTCAGAGTCCTGCCTACAATGGTGACTTGCTTGCTCATTGAACAAATAATTTGTTCATTATCCATTAAACAGACTGTGCTCTAACAGGGTTAGGAAAGCAAGCTTCATTTTAAATGCAAAGTGTAAAAACGGAAGAAAAAACTTTAAAGTATAATTTACTATTACATCTTAAATGAAAAACTCTTTCAGTGTGAGAAGACCTTTATTTAAAGTGTGTGTACTTGTATACTGTGGAGAGATGTGGAATTGCAGACTCTGCAGCAAAACAGACAGATATGAGGAGCCTGTGTAACTACCTTAGGCTGTGGTGATGTCTTGGCCTGGGCTGTCACCAAAGGCCATCTCTGGGTCCACAGTCCTGCTGCAACCACGGGGGTCAGGGGTACAGGGTCTGTGTTGGTTGGTGTCTGCTGCCTAAGTTACCACCATGAGAATGTCTATGGACTGGGGATTTCCATGGTTTGGGCTGCTATCACACCATGTGGATGTCTGAGAACCATGCTGCCATAGGCAGACATGCTGATCTGAAATGGCCTACACTGCCACCTGAGGCCATGGTGACACTCAGGCCCATGCTGTTGCCAGGGGCCATGTTTGGATCCAAGATCCCAGCCAGGGTCTATGTTGATATCCCAGGACAGTGTGTCCACCTAGGGCCATGCAGAGGTTCCTGGTCTGGTCTGCTACCTGAGGTACTGTGCTGAGCTGGCCCAGGCCCTTGCTGGCCACCACCCTAGAGAGAGCTGGCCCCACCTCTTGCCTAGACAACACGGCAGAGCTGGCCCTGGAATTTGGTAGGGGCAGGTGAGCTGGCTTCAAGAGCATGGGAACAATAGAGCTGGGCCTGCCCCTTGCTACCCAATGCCCGTTGTGGCATTGGGTATGGTAGCCAGGGCAGGGCTGGAGAACTTGTCCTGGTGGTGTAGGTGCAGGAGAGTTGGCGGGCTGACCAATTCAGCTACCACCCAGGCCCAGATCCAGAGCTTTGAACTGGCTCACCCCAACATCTACCCCATCTGTGATCTGCTGGAGTGTGTGAAAGGGCCAGTCCTACAGATCCAAAGCTGCAGGATCTCCATGACACAGGGCAACAACAGGATATCCAAGAGGAGTCCCAGTGAGGATCCAGTATTGATAGTGTAGCAGAAGCCAGAGACCTGGAACCAGATCCATGAGTCATTGCAGTGAACATTTGCAAGCAAAGATGTGTGGGCAAAAGGGTGTGCTGTGGGGCACACCGTGACACACTACAGCTTCCACAATAGGAGAATTTTAAAATCTTATTTCCTTTTCTTTTTGGGGGGTGGTTATAATGGCATATGGGGGGGAAAGGAGATGAGTGGGATTGGGGTACACAAGGTGAGATTCACAAAGAATCCATGAAAAGATATTTTAAAAAGTGTAACTGGTTTCAGTGGGCAAAAAATAGTTTATGTATTTGTATAATCTGGCATTGATATAAACTTAATGTGTGTAGCATTTCATACATTTAAAATGCCATCTTGAGCAGGGGACTAGTTCAGTTGGTAGAATGCTTGCCTAGTGGGCACAGGGCTCCTAGTTTGATCCCCAGTGCTATATGTACTGGACATGGTACTGCATACATGAAATCTTATTAGTTGGAAAATGGACACAGGAGGATTAGAAGTTCAAAATCATTCTGCATCTACATAGTGAGTCTGGGGCCAGCCTGGGCTATATAGGTCTCTGTCTCACTCTCTTTCTGTCTCTCTGTCTCTCTGTCTCTGTCTCTCTGTCTCTATCTCTCTCTCAGTGTGTCTGTATGTTTGTGTGTCTGTCTGTCTCTCTCTTTCTCTCTCTTAAAAACTAAGCATCTCTATTGTTTCTCACCCGGCAGTGGTGGTGCACTCCTTTAATCCCAGCACTTGGGAGGCAGGGGCAGATGGATTTCTGAGTTCGAGGCCAGCCTGGTCTACAGAGTGAGTTCCAGGACAGCCAGGGCTACACAGAGAAATCCTGTCTCAAAAAAACAACAACAAAAATAAATAAATAAAAAAGCATCTCTATTGATACAAATGCTTATGATAGGGAAGATACAAACACTTGTCTTTTCTAAGTCAGTGTATTGATGGCGTATAGCCTAAGTGCCATGGTGGAAAGAGAAGGTAGAAATCAAAAGTAGATACTTGTATTGTGCATTGACGTCCATTCTCTTTGCTATACTACAGTTGTGTCTTATTCCTGGAGGATATATTCCAAGACCCGCAGTGGATACTCCAAACTCTGGGTAGTCCTGGACCCTAGATATATGCTTATAAACATATAGAACTTCCTGATAAACACACGCCTATGAAAATGTTTAAGTTATAAGGTAGGTATCCTAAGCAATTAAAATAATAAGTAATGATAAAATAGAACAGTTGATGTTCAATATCACAATTAACATAATTCAAGTTCTGTAGGTGTGTGGTTGCCTTTCTCTCTCTTGCTTAAAATATCCCATTATACTGTACTTGCCTTGTAGTTATGCATGAGACAATGCATGTGAGACAATGCTTATGTAATAAGAAGTATTGTGAGGAATATACATTGTAAGGCACTGTTGAGCTTCATAAAGGTTACAGTGACACCATAACAGAGATACCATAGCTGTTAAAGCTGACAAGGGTGACTGGAGTGAGCAGCATATACCGTGTGGATATACTGAACTGTGTGATTCCTGTCCTGGGAGGAGAAAGATTTTTATCTAGCTCCTCAAGCTGGCATACAACTTGAAACTTGTGAATTGTTCATTTCTAGAATTTTCTACTTAATGTTTTCAGATGACCATTGGTAACTGAAACCATGGGTATAGGAGAATTCTAATGCAGAAAGAGAGGAGTGACAAGCAGCTACCTGGATGGAGATATTTTAAAGATGAGGGCAGTGTTTCAGAGCAACTGTTGTCTTAGTTTTCCTTTCAAAAATAAGTATGGAGTTGCTAGAAGTCTGTCGGTAGGACCAGAGGAGAGCTCATCGGGCTTATTGTGTGTCTGGAAAGAAACATCACAATAATTTAAAATTAGACTCGGCCTGGTCATTATTATTGTTATTGTATGTTGTCTGACTATCGCATGTCTATTACTTTTTGTCCCCCTTCTTCTATTTTAACTGATACTTGGGTTTATCTGGAGAACCAGAGCAGAGCTGGCAACTGTAGTCCCAATCAGCTAATTGTGCCGCTCTTCAGGAGGCTAGAATTTCTTCTTCAAGGATCCCGTGGGTGGACAATGACAGGCTAGCTTGTCTGTCGCTACAACCACTGTTGTGTGTTGAAAGGATGAGCAACAGATTCAGAATTTTGGTTGTTTCACTCTGTATGGATTCTTGCTAAACCCAAAGCTTGCAAAGAATGTTAGTCACTGTGTGGGCCTTTCCTTGTGAAAGCAGAGGGGCGTGGAGTGGCAACATTGGTACTTGGGACCTGATTCAGTATGGTTGCAGACTTGGAAAATGATTGTTTAAAGGTCACAGCTATGGAACATCAAGTGCCTTGCCTGGGTCAGGCAAGAGCTGAGACCTAAGACCACGCTAGAGAGCAAGTGATGTACTGTGTGACTTGCACTGTCATGAGATGACAGCGAGGAGTAATTCCCCGTGTCAAGCATCGATCAATTACATTAAAACAATGAGCGTTATGAAGAAGGAAACACAGGACTATGGGATTGAGGTGTGAGGGGTATACCGAGCTGAAGGGTTATAAGAAGACTCCTAAAATCTTAAGGAAAATAAATATACCAGTGTTAAAAGCAGAAGCAGTGGGGCCTGGGGAGATTGCACAATGGTTAGACACATGCATGCAAAGCAAAAGAACCAGAGTTAAGATCCCTACAGCACTCCTAGATGCTGTGGGCAGGTGGTGCAGGTCTGAGGATTTAATTTCTGTAATCATATCAATCAATTACTTAATAAGTTTCTCTCTGTCTCTTTCTCTCTTCCTTCCTCTACCTCTTTTCTCCACTCTCCCCCTCTCTCCCTCTCTCTCTTCAAATATTTTCTGTGTATTCACACATGTACACATGTGCACACACACACACACACACACACACACACACAGCGGTGGGGCAGAGAGAGACCCTAACTGTGTCCCACCTCCTGAAGTTTCACACACATGCGCGCGCACACACACTCACGTTTACATATTCAGTAAGATATATTCTCTGAAGGTCGGCCTAATTCCCCTGTCCCCTGCAGGAAGCTCTCGATAACCCATGTGGCTAGGCTGAGATCTCCTCCTCCGGACTCAATATGTTGTACATTTATTCCTTTTTAAAGTCATTCTTTTTCAGGATTTCAGCTTTTTTTTTTTTTTTTTAAATATTCCAGAGATCAACAGCCAAATGAAGCAGACGATTCTGCATTACAGCTTTCAGACCCTGTTGAGTGTGAGCGCCCTTCCCTATGTGTATAAAAACCAGAGTTATTACACATCCAGAACTTTCCCTTTCAAAGGTATTTTGAGAAAGATGGTGTAGTACAACTCCAAATAGATGGAGAAGCCCCAAAATGAAGGAGTGTGTTTAGAGGTGATGTGAGGGTCATGGAATGGCACCGCCTGTATGGGGACATTGGTGTAGGGACCGTAGGTGATAAGAGAGGATATTGGTTATGTGGAGTGGGACTGAGCTCTCCGTAAACAGAGTTAGGGCACTAGAAGTCAAACATTGCTTAAAGAAAGGGTCTCCTGATGTGGAAAGAAGGAATGCTAACGTGCACTGATATTTTTATTTTTATTTTTTTATGACTATGACAAAGCACCTGACAGAAATGACTTCTAGGAGAAACGGGTTCCTTAGGCTCATGGTTTCAGGGAATTTTAGTTCATCATGGCAGAGCAGTTCCAACTGTGGCAGCAAGAGTCTGTGACTGCAACTGTCTACCTCCCAGCAGAGCTGGAAGCAGAGAATGTGGTAGGAATGAGAGACTATTTATAACTGCAATGGCTTCCCTCAAGTGACCTACTGTCTGTCCCTATGCCTCACCTCCTCAAAAACAAGAGTGCCTGTGAGGGATAGCTCAGATTCAAACCATACCAACAATCCTGTCAGCTCATGGGTTTTATAGAGGAGGGATGAGGCGAATACAGACAGGTGTGTGTGTGTGTGTGTGTGTGTGTGTGTGTGTGTGTGTCCCAGAAAGAAAATAGAAGCAATGTCACCCCAGGGAAAGCCTATGTAGCTGGTACTTGTATCTTTGTTTCTAAATACCTTTCTTCATTCAAGACAAAACAAGACAAATCAAGTCAAAACAAACAAACAAAAGCCAGATCTTATTGGAGAAATGGCTGATTCTGGAACTGAACAGAAAAGGCACAAGATGACTCTGGAAGATTTGTGTGCCTAAATAAATAAATAACCACAATTTACCAAGAATGGCTGATGTGGATATCCCTAAGCACCTCCGAGCTGCTCTGCGGGGTCCCAGCACTGTTTCTACAATAAGACGGACCCGAAAGGATCGTGATCAGAAAGAGTGAGGAAATAAATACATGCAGTGCAAAATAAACTTTCTTCCTTTTAGTGAAACACCAAACAATAAATGTGAATTTCAAAATTTGAAAATTTGCCTTGTTTAAACTATTATAGTGTGTGTGTGTGTGTGTGTGTGTGAGAGAGAGAGACAGAGAGAGAGAGAGAGAGAGAGAGAATGAGAGAGAGAGAGAGAGAGAGAGAGAGAGAGAGAGAGAGAGAGAGAGAAAAGCATCCATATCAACCAGATCAAGCAGTGGATGAACAAAAGGAGCAGATACTAGCATGGTCTTAAAATATAGACATATAGTATATTTAGTAATTAATTTACATTCAGAATGTAAATTAAGTTTATGGAAAATATATTTAGAGTGGGAAAATACTTTTGAAAAAAAATTAAAGTTTTCTTTAATTAGTCAGAACAAACATGTCACTGTTGTCATGCTGTTCATTTCTGAGATTTTCTTCCTAAAAGTACTTGCTACACGTCACAGAGAAACACTCAGACTAGAGAATGTATGGCTACATAGCTGCCATAGACTCTCCAAGCACATTACATTCAATCATTTCCTAATGAGGGAAATCTCAGCTTAGTGGCTGGAAAATGCTCTGTGGGTCCCGGGTCAGGAAAGGACATCAGAGGGGTCATTAACTTAGGATCTAGGCAGCATCGTTGTCATGGCTCTGTCACGTTAACATCCTAATTTTAATGGTTTTACTATGGATATGTAGGAAAAAAAATATATTTTGAAACACTGGATATTAAAGAATATTTTGCCTTTAGCTTATTTTCAAATGATTCCAAAATATATGTGTACAGACAGAATGAAAAGTGATAAGCAGAACGTGAAATACTACACCTCAGAATTCAGACAGAAAGTATCTGTACTGTTCTGGAAACTTTTCTGTAAATTTGAGACAACTTAAAAAAATAAAGGTTTAAAAAGTAAAGGATCAGAAATTTAAGGTAATCCTTGGCTGTATATTGAGTTCAAGGGCAGTCTGAGATACAACTGTGTCCCAAACCAATCAGGCAGCCAAACAACACCAAAATGTGTATGTACTGATCACCTTTCCCCAGGCAGCAATTCTGTACTGTTGCCCATGCCTGCCAGGAAGCAGCATCGCTAAAGTTGGAACTCAGATCTGAGAAAATGCCAATGTTCTTATTGCTTCCTGATACATCAAACAGCCCAGCATGAGGCTGGGGGGAGGTCTGCAGAGGGGCTTCTCACTGGAACACTGAGGAGACCATAGATTCCAGTGCCATTTGTGACCAGAAGCTAGCAAGTTTAGACCTAAAACTTGTGAGGCTACAGAGAGCAGGTGACCTCAGCTCCTTTCCTCTCTTTGGAAACCCAGTGTGCAGGAAATATCACAGGAATTTCAGGAATTGCAGATTTGTAGGCTCAGTTATTTCACTGCTAAATGCCAGGCACCAAAGTATAGGACAGTAATTACTGGGGAGAGGATTGGTTTTGTTAGACCATATTTAACTCAATAAAACATTGTGCCTTAAAAGAACTTGAGCTTCAAACCAATTCTGCTTATTGGGGTTCACATGACTTTGTAACATGCAGCTTCCTGCCACTATGGAAAAAGGGCTTATAGGGCTTTAGAAGGCTTCATAGACTTCAAATAAGTCTTATGAAACAACATGTTCACGTGTTAAGTGTAAATGAGTCAGAAACATAAGGATTACATTTCCCTTAAAATACACAGGGGTTTGAAAATGAAGGGAAAAATGCTGAGGGCAAAACGTGTTTTGTATTTTGGCAAACCCAAAACATTTGAAAAAAAAAAGGTTTGATGCTTGATGAACCCTAGACACAGCAGTTTGCTCATCTTTCATTGAGATGAAGACCAATAGACCATTTTTGTGTGAAAAGACAGGATCCCACTGGAGCTGCCTATGAACCCCTCACTAGTGTAGAACTTGACTGATTTTCATTTCACTAATTCACAAACTTCCTTATTCCCATGGTGGTTGGTGGTCTCCGCCACAAGCGTTCTCAGCACAGACATAATAAGAGAGTACTGAAGAGGACGTCTGGGATTGCTAAGACTTCATTAGTCTTATAAAATGCACTTCAGGGCACATCCACTGCACAATAAAACATTAGCATAAATCATTAAAATGGAACCATGCCATGTCAAGATAAATAAGAGGAGTGTGTTTTATGTGGAATTGTCCTTATTTCTGGAAATTGATTTGTTCACTTGCTAATTTGTGAAACTGAGCAATCAGACTTCCAGTTGCATGAATTAAGGCAATGAGACTTTCGTTCATTGATTTCCCATCAAAATTCCCAACTGCAACTAAAGTTTCTAATGTTGAAAGAGTGGGGACAGAATCTGATGACAGTTGAAGGAGAGGGTAGGGTGGTATTTCCATTCTGAAGTTCTTGGAGGACCTCTCTGACATCCTATCCCAGTGGGACGTTGCTAAGTCTTCAATTTCACACCCCTTACCCTCATCAAACAATGGCTCCTCCATTAAAAACCAGATGCATGGCCTTTGATTTTTGATTAACTATACTGAGGAGGCAGTCAGTAAGCAGTGTTCTTCCATGGCTTTTGCTCCAGTTCCTGCCTGGAGTTCCTGCCCTGGTGTCCCAAACCCCTTCCTCTTCAAGTTGCTTTTGGTCATTCTGTTTTATTACAACCACAGAAATCCTAACTAAGACATCTGCCTTTATCAGATATATTTTTTCCATTCTGCATGTAAATTAACCTTACTGATAATGCTGAAGACCCAAAGTTTCATTGAAGCCCAATGGATTAACCTTTAATTGCTGTGCTTTGGAATATAAGATTTGGAGTGTCAAGTGCTGTAGAGCATTAGCTTATGAAGATTTACCCCTGTGCTTTCTCCTAAAACATTCATGCCTTTGGCTCCCAGTTTGGAGTCACTGAGACACATTGATTTAAATTTTTGTATAGAAAAAGATGAAGGGATCAAATCCCGTCTCCTGTGTGGACACTACACCATCCCAGCAACACTTGGAGTAAACAACTTTTGCATCATGTGATTGTCTTGACATCTTTCCTGATAACCAACCAACCAGATGATGTCTGGGCTTACTCCCGCCTTCTCTTTTGTTTTGTTTTTCCAAGACAAAAAGACAGGTTTGCCTGTGTAGCTCTGGCTGTCCTGGAACTTGCTCTGTAGACCGGGTTGTCCTCGAACTAAGAGATCTGCCTTTCACTGCCTCCTGAGTGCTGGGAATAAAACCGTGAGCCATCTCCCTGGTCTTTATTCCCACTTTCTTAATCTCACAGTCCACACTCTTAATTTTAGTAGTACATACTTCTTGTGTGTCTAAGTATTTAGTCAAAGCATGGTGATTCTTCCCAAAAGTATTCTTTTTATTCAAGTATTAGACAAGAATTCACGTGTAACATATCAGAGACAAGGAATGAAGAACAATGGTTTGCCCTTCCTGTTATGTAAGAGTCACACGGTAGCTAAGAAGATGATTAGACAGCATGATGGCTTGAATCTGACACATTCTCCACAGGTTGGTGTTTCAAGACGTGATCCCTAGTTTGTGAAGAGACTATTATGAAGGCTCTGGAGTTTTGATGGAAGTGACTCATCAGGTACAAGGCCTAGAAGGCTCTAAGCTAACCCTGATACTTCCAGGTCTGTCTGAGTGGATCACCATTTGGAACAGCCCGCCTCATGTGCACATTGCTATGCGAAGACCTGCTCTTGTCACCATGCCTTCCACAATAAAGTAAAACCCTTCTGAGTAGGTGTCCTGGCTGTCACACTGAAACCAAGAGCTGGAACTGCTGCTGATCAGTGAAACTATGACACAGGACCATGTTTTATAAAAGCAGCTAAGACTTCTCCTGGACCCATGTCATCTCCAGTTGTGTATTTGAAAGGCCCTGGGATCTGATTAAAGGTGTTCTAAGAAGAAAGTAGGTGTCAAGTTTGAAAGCTTTAGTTTGTGAAAAGGTTAAAAGTATCTCATTAACAAGTTACCCATTGAAGAGGTATTTCTGTTCATGGCTGGCCTCTGCCTCCCGAGTGCTGGGATTAAAGGCGTGCGCCACCACTGCCTGGCTAACTTGGGGTTAAATAAAATATCCTACTGCAGTTAATTTTTACCTAATTCCTTTTCCATCTTTCATGTATTTATTATCATTATCAATGTTATTATTGTATGTGTATGTGAGTGTGGTGTGTGTGTGTGTGTGAGAGAGAGAGAGAGAGAGAGAGAGAGAGAGAGAGAGAGAGAGAGAG